>BSBK01003030.1:1507500-1815000 GCA_027943335.1 Chamaecyparis obtusa
TTCTTTTTTCAAAGCTTTTTCCTTTTTTTTTCTACCAAGGCACCTATTTGCTAGGTTTTCACCAAGGCACTTTTTCTCTTTTCTAATTTTTTTGTATTTTTCTCTTTTATCAATTTTTTTTCTTTTCATATCATTAAGGCACCTATTTGCTAGGTTTTCACCAAGACAAAATCCTTTTGAGGATCATTTTTGAATGTTTTTGGCTTTCTTCATGCTCAATTTTCCACTATTTTTTAGATCTTTTCTGCATTTCTGATTTGTTTGTTCTTTTCTAATTTTCAATGTTTTTTGGTATTTTCAAGATCTATTTTGACTATATACAATAAATATGATGCTCTCCATCTAATTTTCTAATACTCTTTTTTTGTATGCTTCTTTGATCTACTTTATATGTAGAACCTCTTTAGATGAATTCTATTAATAGGTTCTTGCAACTCCTCTCCATCACAATCAACTAACTTATAGGTGCCTGTCCCAAAAGACAAAGTGATAAAAAAAGGTCCTAACTAGTTTGCTTCCCATTTTCCTTTCTTTTCTCTTTCTTCTTTATTCTTGGAATTTTCTTGCAAAACTAAGTCACCTATTTGAAATGTTCTTGACTTAATGTGTTTGTTATAAGTCCTTGACATTTTGTTTTGATATACCTTCAAGTGATCAAAGGCTTGTTGCTATTTCTCATCTAGCAGTTCTAGTTCATGCAATCTAGCAACCCTATAGTCTTCCACACTTATCAACCCCTGTAGAGATACTCTTAAGGATGGAAGTTCTACCTCCAAAGGTAAAACTGCTTCTGTTCCAAAGACTAAGGAAAATGGTGTAGCTCCTGTTGGAGTTATGATACTTGTCCTATAAGTCCACAATGTTGGGTTTATTTTTATATGCCAATCTCTACTTGAATTGTCCACCATTCTCTTCAATATCTTCAAGATGTTTTTATTTGTTACTTCGGCTTGTCCATTACCTTGGGGATAATAGATTAAAGATGAATGATGGATCATGTGGAACTTTGTGCATAGTTCTTTCAAATCCTTGTTTTTGAAATGTTTGGCATTGTCTGTGATGGTCGCATGAGAAACACCATATTTGCATATTATGTGGTTTAAAATAAACAAGGATATCTACTTTCCTATGGCAATTGATAAGGGTACAACTTCCACCCATTTAGTAAAGTACTCTATGGTAGTGATAATGAATTTATGTCCATTCGAAGATGGTGGATGAATCATCCCTATTAAGTCCAAACCCCATTGATAAAATGGCCAAGGTATTGTCATAGGATGAAGCTCTTATGCTGGCACATGAATCAAGTTTCCATGATACTAACATTTTCTGCAAGTTTTAGAAAAGTGACAAGTGTCTTTCTCCTTGGTAGAACAAAAATATCCTATCCTAAGAAGTTTCTTAGCTAGGGTTAAACCATTCTAATGTGACCCACAAATTCCTTTGTGGATCTCTTATAAGGCTATATCTGATTCCTCTTTTACTAGACATCTTAGAAGAATTCCATCTAGACTCTTATGATACAATGTTTTGGATATTAAGGTATAATGAGAGGCTTGGTGGATAAAGCTTTTCTTTTGGTTCTTGGTTTGGTCCATAGGTAGGATTTGGTCTTTTAATTATGTATAAATGCCTCCATACCAAGGTGATTCATGTTCGGTTAGAAAAAAAATAGTATGAGGGTGGGTAGGGTCAAATGCGGTTGTTCAATTTCTTCTACTGGGAATTCATATCTAGCGCTCTAATCGGGTATTTGAAGAAGTGATGCCAAAGTTTCCATTCCATCTACTGCTTTATTCTTCTCTCTTGGGACTTGTTCAAATGTGATGAGAGTAAATTACTTCTTGAGATTCTCAACCATATTTTTGTAAGGTATCATCTTGTCATCTTTAGATTGATATTCATCATTACTTTGATTGATAACTAATTGTGATACTCCATAGACTTGTAGCTCTGTCACTTTCCATTCTAATTCTAGTTTTATCCCAATGACCAATGCTTCATACTCAGCTATATTATTTTTGCATGGGAATAGTAATTTGTATGATTTAGGAATGGTAGATCCTTAAGGAGTAATCAATAGTATGCTTTCTCATGATCCATGTTGTGTGTAGGAACCATCAAAATATAATTGCCATGTTTTTGCTTCAACATTCACAATTTCAAAATCTGGAAATTCCACCTATATTGGATGGTCATCTTACAATGGTGATTTTGCTAGTTGATCTACTATGACTTGGCCTTTGATAGATTTATGATCCACATATTCTATATCAAATTCACTTAGCACCATGACCCATTTAACTAGTCTTCCATTCAATGTTGTTTTGCTAAGAAGATATTTTAAGGGATCAATCTTTGCAATGAGTTGAATCTTGTGAGATAACATATAGTGGTGTAATTTTTGGGAAGAAAAAACCATGACCAAACATGCTCTTTCAATGAAGGTGTAGTTCAACTCATATTTCACCAAAGTCCTACTTATGTAGTATATGGCCTTTTCTTTTCCTGATTCATCCTCTTGTGCCAAGAGTGCTCCTAATGAATTTTTAGTTGCTGAAACATATAGAATCAAAGGCTTGCCCCTTATAGGTGGCATCAAAGTAGGATGGTTCATTAGATATTTTTTCAAAAATTTAAAGGATTCTTCATATTTATCATCCCATTTGAAGACTATGTCCTTATGAAGGAGTTGGTTAAAGTTGTGGCACTTTTTTGCCAATTGAGAAATGAACCTTTGAATGGATTGAATCCTGCCCTGTAGTGACCTCATCTAACTTATATTTCTTGGTGCTTCCATTTCCATTATGGATTTGACTTTGGCTAGGTCTACCACCATTCCTTTTTCTGACACAATGCATCCTAGTAATTTTCCTGATTGAACGCCAAATGCACACTTTTTTGGATTGAGCCTTACTTTGAATTTCTCCAATCTTACAAATATTTTTTCTAGGATGGGTAGATGTTCTTCTCTTGAGTGAGATTTAGCCAATATATCATCTACATAGTCTTCCATAAACTTGTGCATATGTCATGGAATATGGTGGTCATTTCTCTTTGATAGGTCACTCCGGCATTCTTTAGACCAAAAGGCATAACATTCCAACAGAATGTCTCCCATGCACATGAAAATATTGTTTTATCCTAATCTTTGGGTGCTATTTTTATTTGATTAAAGCCACTAAACCCATCCATTAGTGAGAACATTGAATGTCTTGCTGTCAAATCTACAATGGCGTCTATGCTAGCACTACAACATTTGGGGTCAAATTTCCATGCCAATTTGTGACGCCACTACAATTTGTGTTTGTTTTTTGTGTTTTTTTGCAAGTGGCCCCGATGGTGTCGTAATAGTGATGATGATGTCTTAATTGTGACACACATTTGGTTATAAACAAAAAAAAGAAAAAGAAAGTGTCATTTATAATTTGTGAATTCGAAGAGCTTCTACGAAGATGACACTGCACTTTTGCATGGTGTGAAGAGGGAATTTGAGTTTGGCATGTGTGAAGAGGCCGACACCATGTGGGAAGAGGGCATTGGCACTTGAGGTAGGCATTCGAGCTTTGTCTTCTCATTAACTCAATTTTAGTGGCATTGTTTACATCTTAGCATTTGGAATGCTTGATGACCCCCGAGCTTTGAGAGCCCATCATTGCTATTACCTTCAAGGCATTGTGTGAAGTGTTTGATCTCTCTTTATTTATTTTGCTGTTGATATTCACTATGTGGTACTTCGTGTTTATGATCATTTCATGAGGAAATGTCTTGATGGCTCACGGGCTACAAGCTAAGGCATCATACATTGTTTATGAGCTCACTATTGAATACTGGCATTGTTTACATCTTTTCATTTGGAATGATTAATGACCTGTGAGGTTTGAGAGCTAGGGCATCGTTGCTATTACCTTCAAGGCATTGTGTGAAGTGTTTGATCTCTCTTTAATTGTTTTTCTATTGATATTCACTATGTGGTACTCCCCATTTATGATCATTTCATGAGGAAATGTCTTGATGGCTCACAGGCTACAAGCTAGGGAATCATACATTGTTCATGAGCTCACTATTTAATACTGGCATTGTTTACATCTTTTCATTTGGAATGCTTGATGACCTATGAGCTTTGAGAGCTAGGGCATCATTTCTATTACCTTCAAGGCATTGTGTGAAGTGTTTGATCTCTCTTTATTTGTTTTTCTATTGATATTCACTATGTGGTACTCCCTATTTATGATCATTTCATGAGGAAATGTCTTGATGGTTCACAGGCTGCAAGCTAGGGCATCATACATTGTTCATGAGCTCATTGTTTTATACTGGCATTGTTCATGAGCTCACTATTTTATACTAGCATTGTTCATGAGCTCATTGTTTAATATCTGGCCAAGCCATGTAAATGGTACCAGGCCAACCCAATTAGGAGAACAAAATGTGTCATGTTTAGCTTTGTCAAATACACTCATTCACCATTTTGTTCTTGTTCTTCACAAAAATATTGCATCAAAAGTAATTGTAAACAATGATTCAAAGAAAAAAGAAATAACTACAATAGATCAGACCCCAAAAGAATAAATTCAAGGAGAAATAGTGCCCTAATTAGAGACATAATGAACTCTTAATGTAAGCAAGCATGGAATCAAAGAGGGGAACGTAAGGCACCAACCAGACTTGGGAAAATATAGCATCTACAATCATAGAAGATGCTGAAATAACAAGGAGGTTAGCCCACATAAATTTCATACCTTTCCCACACAAGATCAACTATAAAGATCTTAGCCTTCTTCTCCCCTAAATTCACAATAAGAATAGTTAAAATTGAATGTTCTTAGTTTTTCTTCAAATCTATTTCAAACTTATATGAATTCACTATGCATCAGGTATGACTATTAGAATAACTGAGAGGGGGGTGAATCAATTATCCATAGTCCCAAATCAAAACGTATAATCCAAAACAAATTATTTAAACTTCTACAACTCGGTAATATAAAATACTATACTATCTATGCTTTTACCGATTACTAGTCAATAACATATAATGATTATTGATCAAATCCAACATGCAATATGTAAAGTATGATAACAAACAATCACCACAATCAATGCATAACACAAAATATTTAACGTGGAAACCCTGTGAAGGGAAAAACCACCTGGGATTGGCAACCAAAAATTGTTCACTCTTCTGAAGTGAGGTCGGTGAAAATCCAACCCTGTTAAAGGTTACAAACACACTATTAGGTGTGACCTTGTTACAGGATTTAACGCTAACCATTATTGTCCAACCAACATTCACTATGGGGTTGAGAGGATAACAATGTTCATTCTATGAATGATACATAAAAGAATTTCAAGTCCACTCTATTAAGAGATTTGTCTGTATACAATGGTTAAACTATAACAATAGTTTGATCTGAATACAACACAAATTCAATTAAAAATTATCAGATCTATTCTTAAGCTCATTAAAATCTTCTGATCAATGTATCTATTATGTTTCAATCAATTTCCATTAACTTACTATCGCTCGATTATAGCTTCCTGACGCTCGGTAAACTTCACAGTTCAGTTCTCCTTAACCAGTTTGATCAAACATACATGAAGCTTGTTCATGCAATAGTTCTGTAGTCTCCTTCTTCTGGCATGATTTTTATTTTGAAACTCCAGTCTCTTAAATAGACAAGTAAACCATTTTCTTTTCCTCCATTAGATTTTTCCTCTTATTCTCCTTCTTCCATTTTGCCACTTAAACCTTTCTCGATTGTCATGTCAGTAACACATTTTAATCTCATCCTTTAGATCTTCCTTGAATTTTGCTAGCCGTCGATCTTCGTAACAAACATTATCCTTTACCACTAAATTTGAGGTACTTTCCAGCTCATCAATCCTTATCGGATAAACTAATCATTTAGTTCTTTTTTTCTTTTTGGTTACCAAAAGAATGCATTGGTGAACACAAGCTTAGTTTATACTATTGTCGGTATACACTACACTCTGTCAGTGTATACTGAAATGATTCATCAACCGACCACTCTGCCTTGTGCCTTTCAACTCTATTCTTCATCATAGATGAATGAAACATAATCAAGTCAATAACATAAGGTCATAGAATCATCAATAAGTTACCCATTGTATCCCTTATCCTCATCTATCATATACATCTTCCTCATGTAGATATTTTTGTTCTTCATCTTCTTTTACTCCTTCTCTACAGATGTTTTGGTATAGTAACTTACAAGATAAGTGTTGTCAAACTAGTTGACATCAATGACAAAATATTACTGATTTAATCATATTACATATCTAATCAGTAGCTTGGTGATCTCTAATCACAAATCTTCAATTAGGTTCTAAATCAGTTGTAGTTCATCAATCTCTCCCTTTGGCATTGATGGCAACTCAAGTAATATGAAATATACCATACACATACCAAACATGTATTCTACAACTCTGTGAACAAATGTTATATAAGCTCTCCCTAGCTTAATATGTTTAATCACTACATTACTCAATAGCATTACAAAATGCAGCTTTGACATTTTGCAGATATGCTCTTTTCAATTCTTAGGTTCCTTCTTCTGTTCTCAATAACTGATCTTCAATACTCTCCTTTTCTTTTAGTTTGTCTCTCCCTTAGATAGATGTTTCAGTGTTCTCATCGGTGCATATTGTTTCATATTCATTTATCTCTCCCTTTGACAACAATGCCAAAGAAACAAATAAACATACAGCTTTGTAGTAGCCATGTAACTCTCTATTGTTCGGTGCATTCTTTGTATCTTTATATACTGATATGCCAATTTGTTCCAGTTCTCCAAACTTTTCACAACCTTAAACATGATCCAAAGTGTGAACTATGTTGCATCAACATGAATGATCTTCTGATAAGATTAGGTTAATGCAACATCCAGATCACATTAGTGACCAGTAGACAGGGGATGGACCCCAAGTCTAGTCCTCAAGTATTCAAATGTATCCTTTGGTAGAGGCATTGTAAATATGTCTGCAAGTTGTTCTTTTGATGTAACGAACTCTAGCTTCACTTGCTTCTCTTGTACTTGTCCTCTTAAGTAGTGATACTTAATAGATATATGCTTTGTTTTAGAGTGCATCACTAGATTCTTTGAAATATTAATTGCACTAGTGTTGTCACAATACATAATCACTGGCTTAGTGATTACCTCATTCAGACCTTCCAACACTTGCTTAATATATGCAATATTAGAATAGTTTGTAGCAGTAGCAACATACTCTGCTTTGGCTGTAGACTGAGAAATGCAAGCATGCTTCTTACTTGTCCATGTAACAAGTATTTCACCAAAGAAAAATGCTCCTCTGGTGGTACTTTTTCTATCATCCACATTTCCAGCCCAATCAGCATCGGTATAGACTCTGAGTTCAAATTTGCCTTCCTTAGGATACCATAATCCATAATCTTCTATTTTCTTTAGGTATCTTAAGATTATCTTTGTAGCAACCACGTGTCACTCCCTAGGATTTGCAAAAAATCTTGCAATAGTTCCCACAACATGTGCTATATCTGGTCTACTATGTACTACATACATTAATTTGCCAATCATAGATCGGTACAGTGTCTAGTTCACCTCTATAGTTTCATCTTTCTTAGTTAGTTTACATCTAGTAGCCATCGGTGTTCCAACAGGTTTAGCATCTTCCATGCCAAATATTCCCAGTACTTCCTTGATATATTTAGATTGTGTGATGAATATCCCATCACTCTGCTGAATCACTTGTAGTCCTAGAAAGAACTTAATCTATCCAAACATAGACATTTCAAATTCTTTTCTCATTTCATCTAGAAAAGGCTTTACATATGTGATCTTGACCTCCAAAAATAATATCATCCACAAATATTTCAGCAATAAGAATAATATCATTAGTATCTCCTTTCATATACAAATTGATGTTCTCACTTGTTCTAAAAAATCCAATACTTAACAAATAAGTATGTAGCCTTTCATACTAGGCTCTAGGTGCTTGCTTCAAACCATATAATGCTTTATGTAATCTACATACCATGTCTTTTTTATCTGGATCAATGAACCCTTCTAGTTGTTCTATGTAGATTTCTTCTTCAAGTATCCCATTCAAAAATGCTGACTTGACATCCATTTGGTAAACTTTGAACTTTTTGTGTGCAACATATGTAAGTAACATTCTAACTCCTTCCAATCTAGCAATGGGTGAAAATGTTTCACCATAATCAATTCCTTCCTCCTGTGCATATCCCTTGCATACTAATCTAGCTTTATTTCTTGTTACCTCTCCATTTTAATTCAGCTTGTTCCTGAATATCCACTTAGTATCGATAACATTCTTATCTTTAGGTTTGGGTACTAAGGTCTAGGTTTTGTTCTTCTCTATTTGTTCTATTTCCTCTTTCATTGCATTAACCCATTCATCATTTTCTAATGCAACTTTTACATTCTTCAGTTCATATTCACAAACTAGACATGTACCTTGTCTTGTCTTACTCCTTGTTTGCATGCCAACTTGTCTATCTTCAATGATTTGTGTCTCAGGATGATGTCTTCTGACAAATCTTGCTAGTACACAATCTCTTCTTTCTTGTTCATCCTATGCAGGTTCATTTTCTTGGTTGGTAGGTCCATCCTACTCGTCGGTTTCTCTTTCCTCTTCCTTGGTGTTGTTTTCCTGCTAACCGGTTATCATAGTCCATGGCTTTGGTAGATACTCAGGTTGTTCAATGTAAGTGAATCTATCGTAGTCTTTTAGTTCCTTTCTTCTTTCCTCTACATTCTTATCATCAAACTCATCAACTCAAACATTAGTACTTTCAATCATTTTATTTGTAACTCTATTTAGACACTTGTATGCTTTACTTTTAGTGGAATATCCTAGAAATATCCCTTCATCACCTTTTGAGTCAAACTTTCCATTTCTCTCATCTTTTAGAATAAAACATTTGCTTCCAAAAATCTTGAAATAACTTAGAGTGGGTTTGTGTCCAAACCATAACTCATAGGGTGTCTTGTTAGTGTCCTTCAGTTGTACTTGATTTAGAACATAAATAGTAGTGCTAATAGCTTCTCTCTAGTATATTTGAGCAACATCCTTTTCTATAATTAACATCCTTGTATAGTCAACTATTGACCTATTCCTCCTTTCAACAATGCCATTCTGTTGAGGTGTCATCAGTGTAGAGACCTATCTTTTAATACGATGTCCATTACAAAAATTAGTAAATTCATCAGAGATAACTTCACCTCCTCTATTAGATCTTAAGAATTTAAATTCTTTACCAGTCTCTTTTTCTACTTTAGCTTTATACCACTTGAACATCTTGAATGCCTCAGATTTTTCTTTCAAGAACATGACAGTCATCAACCTAGTATAATCATCAACAAAAAGAATAAAGTGTCTATCTCCATAATAACTCTGAGTTCTCATAGGACCACATAGGTTGGTATGAACCAACTCAAGTATCTTCTTTATTGAATAATATTTTCTTTTGAAACTAGATTTAGTCATTTTACCTTTTTGACATTCATGACACATAACATGATTAGGCTTTGACAAGTTAGGTAGACCTCCTAACTCTTTTCCTTTTACTAATCTTAATCATGTTATCAAAATTCACATGGCATAACCTCTTATGCCACAACCAAGCATCTTCATTTTTCATCGTTAAGCAAGAAGACTCATCAGCATCAAGATAAAACATATTACCTCTTGATTGTGTTCTAGTTCAAACTAGTCTTCCTCCATCATCAAATATTTTCACTTTCTTTCTCTCAAAAGCAACTCGGTGACCTGAATTGTTCAACTATGCCACACTTAGCAAATTATAGTTCAGTCCTTCTACCCAATAAGAATTTTCACATTTTATTCTATCATTTATCATTAGGGATCCTTTACCTCTTACCATATAGGATGTATCATTACCCATCTTAATAGATCATCCATTATATTTTTAAAGATGATCAAATGTATCATCATCATCTGTCATGTGATGTGTACAACCACTGTCTATGATCCATGTATTATTTTTATTAACTTTTGAAATCAGTGTTGTTTCTACATGTTTTTCTTCTTCCTCAAAATCATCTTTCATAGCAACAAATACAACTTCTACATCATCATCATCATTAGATTCAGATTCATTTTCTTCTACTATGTAACATACCTTTTTCCCTCTGTCATTATTGTCTTGGTTGTCTCAGTTGTTGTGTTGGTAGCTCCTACTATTTCTTCTCCCATAGCTTCCTTCAGATTGGTCTTTGGTTCTTTCATCATATTTCTTATGTGGACATCTAGCAGCAATGTGGCCAACCTCTTTACAGTCAAAGCATGCTAAAGGTAATTTTCCTCTATACCTTCCTTTTCCTTTAGGCAACCTTTGGGCCATAAGAGCTTCAAGTTCATCAAGCTCATCATTGGTATTGCTATCACTATCATCCTTATTATTCTTATTGCTAGACTTACCAATCTTCAAAGAAGTCATGAAAGTGGATTCAACATTTGGTACAACACTATTATCATAATTGTTCAATTCAAATGTTGTAAGCTTTCCAATCAGATTATCAAGAGTGAGTGTGTTGTTAGGTGCTGACCTATTTTCATGAATTGTAGATATTATGATGGCATAGATAGGCAATAAGGTTCTGAGAATTTCACTTACCACAGTGTCTTCATCAATAACTCCATATGATGCTCTAATAGCGTGAACTACCTCTTTTATTCTATCTATGTATTGCACAATATTTTCACCTTCTTTCATCTTCATGTCATCAAATCTTCCTCTTAAGCTTTCAACTCTTGCTCTTTTGACATTCACATCTCCATTGTATATTTGTGCAAGTTTATCCCACATCTTCTTAGCAGTATTACAATCCTTGATGTCTTCAAATTCGGCATCTGAATAGGTAGCAACAATCTCCATCATGGTAATAATATGTTCATGTTTGTCTCTTAGTTGATCATAGGTCAGGGGACCAGTGGGTGCAAGGCATCCATTTTCTATCAGATCTAGTGCAGAATTCCCAATTCCAGATACATGTAGCTTCATTTGACTTTTCCATATTGTGAAGTTCTCCTTGTTAAGTATAGACACTTCCCTCTTAAACATTTTGAGACCTTTGTGCTGAAGTCCTTAAAACTCTGTTCCAAGCAACCAACGCTCTGATACCAATTGTTAGAATAACTGAGAGGGGGGTGAATCAGTTATCCATAGTCCCAAATCAAAATGTATAATCCAAAACAAATTACTTAAACTTCTATAGCTCAGTAATATAAAATACTATATTGTCTATGCTTTTACCGATTACCAATCAATAACATATAATGATTACCGATCAAATCCAACATGCAATATGTAAAGTATGATAAAAAACAATCACCACAATCAACACATAACACAAAAGATTTAACGTGGAAACCCTGTCAAGGGAAAACCACCTGGGACCAGCAACCCAAAATTGTTCACTCTTCTAAAGTGAGGTTAGTGAAGACCCAACCCTATTAAAGGTTATAAACACACTATTAGGTGTGACCTTGTTAGAGGAGTTAACACTAACCATTATCATCCAACCAACATTCAATATGGGGTTGATAGGATAACAATGTTCATTCTATGAATGATACATAAAAGACTTTCAAGTCCGCTCGGTTAAGAGATTTGTCTATATACAATGGTTAAACTCTAACAGTAGTTTGATCTGAATACAACACAACTTCAATTGAAAATTATCAGATCCATTCTTAAGCTCATTAAAATCCTCTGATCAATATATCTATTCTATTTCAACCAATTTCTATTAACTTACTATCACTCGGTTATAGCTTCTTGACTCTCGATAAAATCTACAGTTCAATTCTCCTTAACCAATTTGATCAGACATACATGAAGCTTGTTCATGTGATAGTGCTGCAGTCTCCTTCTTTTGGCATCCTTTTCATTGTGAAACTCCAGTCTCTTAAATAGACAAGTAAACCATTTTATTTTCCTCCATTAGATTTTTCCGCTTATTCTCCTTCATCCATTTTTCCACTTAAACCTTCCTTAGTTGTCATGTCAGTAACATGTTTTAATCTCATCCTTTAGATCTTCCTTGAATTTTTCTAGTCATCAATCTTCCTAACAAACATTATCCTTTACCACTGAATTCAAGGTACTTTCCAGCTCATCAATCCTTATTGGCTAAACTAATCATTTACTTCTTTTTCTCTTTTTGGTTAGCAAAGGAATGCATCAGTGAACACAAGCTCAGTTTATACTATTGTCGGTATACACTACACTTCATCAGTGTATACTAAAATGCTTCATCAACTGACCAAACTGCCTTGTATCTTTCAGCTCTATTCTTCATCATAGATGAATGACACATAATCAAGTCAATAACATAAGGTCATAGACTCATCAATAAGTTACCCAGTGTATCCCTTATCCTCATCTATCATATACATGTTCCTCATGTAGATATTTATGTTCTTCATCTTCTTTTACTCCTTTTCTACATATGTTTTGGTATAGTAACTTACAAGATAAGTGTTGTCAAACTAGTTGACATCAATGACAACATATTACTGATTTAATCATATTACATATCTAATCAACAACTTGATGATCGCTAATCACAGATCTTCATTTAGGTTCTAAATTATTTGTAGTTCATCAACATATATGAAGGAATGAATTTGAAATAAGAAAGAAAAATCTTTCTATTTAAAAAATAACATAATTAAACCTCAAACAAAAAAAGTGCAAACATATAAACTTACAAGCTATATACACCACCCTGATTTGTTGAAAAGGTCTTAGCCTTCTTCTCCCCTGAAATCATAATAGGAACAAATAAAATTTAATACTCTTAGTTTTTATTCAAATCTATTTGAAACACATATCAGCTCATTGTCCCATAGTTAAACTAACCTATGACTTCAAAGGAGGAATTATGAAATATAGTTGTAGGTAGTTATCTCTTCCATAATGATGGAGGAGTCAAAGGTAATGATCAATGAGGTTGCTTCTATTAGATCATACATTAATAGACTTACTATTTTGAATTTGAGCTTAGGCTCAAATGCAATGTTATTTCTGTCATTGCATGCTTGTTGTTGTTGTACATCATATATTGTTTTATACACTGTTTATTTCATTGAGACTATGAACTTGGCATTTGTAATGTATTTTCTGTTATTGGATCAATGTTACCATGTTGTTGAGTCTTTGTATGGCTTGAATATGCACATGCATAATTTAGATGAGGATCAGTAATAGGGTGCCAAGCATTGCTTAGATCCTTTGGATCTAACCCCATCTTTCCCTTTCTTGCAGGTTTTGGATCATACAAGAGCATACTGTATTGAACCCTAGGTCAACACTTCATTACTTCAGGCAATGTTTGGTACCTTCATTATTTATGTTCATCCACTTATGTATGTTTTCATATTCATTCATATTCTTCTAAAAGTTGGCTATTAGTGACCATATAGGACAATTCTTGATGAAATTTGGCATGAAATTTTATAACATAGTTCCTTAGCATTTGATCTTTATATGGTAGCCATGACTTGAGGTAGGCATTCAAGCTTTGTCTTCTCATTAACTCAATTTTATTTTGATGGCATTTGTTGATTTAGTGGAAAAATATGAATGCTAATACTGGCATTGTTTACATCTTTGCATTTGGAATGCTCGATGACCCACGAGCTTTGAGAGCTAGGGCATCATTTCTATTACCTTCAAGACATTGTGTGAAGTGTTTGATCTCTCTTTATTTATTTTTTTGTTGATATTCACTATGTGGTACTCCCCATTTATGATCATTTCATGAGGAAATATCTTAATGGCTCACAAGCTGCAAGCTAGGGTATCATGCATTATTTATGAGCTCACTGTTTGAGCACTTCATGTCCCTATTTGATTGGCTGGTGCTCTATTTGTTATAATGATGCTATTAGACAAAATAAGGACATCAGTAATAAAATAATACACTTACTATTTTGAATTTGAGCTCTGGCATCATGCAATGTTATTGCTATCAAAATAGTAAGTGTATTAATGTATGATGTAATAGGAGCAACCTCATTGATCATTACCTTTGACTCCTCCATCATTATAGAAGAGGTAACTACCTACAACTATTGAAGCATGAGTATCTTGGGTTCTTGGTAATCCTGTGTCACCAAAAAGATATTTTCTATTCTCTGTGTTGTTCCGTTTCCTTTGATTACCAAGTTCGGTGAGTAGTCTCTACGTTGGTCAGTTTCCTTTTGATTACCAAGTTTGGTCGGTAGTCTTTGCATTGGTCAGTTTTCTCTTCTCTTGAGTTGGTTGGTTGCTTTGGTTGCTGAGTTCGGTCAGTAATTTTCTGGCGCTCGGTATTGCTTTGTTGCTGGTCAGTTATCTCTCCTTACTGATAGGTTTTATTTTGTTCCCTATTGGGGCCAATGCATGCATTTATCAAGGGTCACAGAATTGATGCTGGTATCCATTATTGGGAAGCTGGTGGTCCTTAATCTAACCATTACTTCCATTGTTTGCGAATCTCAAGGCTGACTCAGTTTGGTAGACTCTTGTATAAATTTAGTGTTTGTGTTTAGAGTTAAAGGGAAGTCAGAGATCAAGAAGTTAGAAGTTAGAATTTGATGGATCCTCGCATGTTTGAGGACTTCTAAATTTATTGTAACATTTGGCCTAAACCGGGAAGGCCTTACAGCCCAACATGTATACTGTTTGTTGATGAAATTTAATGAACATCTTGCTTTCTCCCTCTCACTTTTTGGTGTTTTGCTTCCACATTGTGTGTTGAAGTCTTCAAACATTAGGGTGAGCCATAGCTTTGGCCCCTCATGATCCTTGCCCTTCGTTAGGTGGTATCAGAGCGAGGTTAGATTCTTGATCTAGGTCTGTGGATCTAGGTTTGCAGGAACTTCTTGAAACCTTAGTTAATTTGTTGTGGGGTAGCAGATTGTGATCTGACTTGCAATTGCAGAAGGTTGTCAAGATGGTTTGTGGGAGGTGAGATGTAGATCTAGGCTTGGCGGAGATGTTAAGGCAGATTGCTACTAGATTAGATGTAGTAGAGACAGCCCAAAGAAGAGGCAGACATCTTGAAGGTGTTAGTGATGATGAGGTCAAAGAAGAATAGGCTAATGCAAAACCTACACCTGTTATGGATCATGGTGAAGAGAGATTCCTGAAAGCTTTGAAAAGTTTG
The DNA here is from genome assembly GCA_027943335.1 of Chamaecyparis obtusa. Lineage (NCBI taxonomy): Eukaryota > Viridiplantae > Streptophyta > Pinopsida > Cupressales > Cupressaceae > Chamaecyparis > Chamaecyparis obtusa. The sequence goes on from BSBK01003030.1 coordinate 1,522,701, forward strand.
AAATTGACACCACACTTTAATCCTCCTGATTATAGTGGCAAATTGGACTTTGATGAATTAATGGACTGGATCACTGAGATGGAAAAATATTTTGAATATGAAAGTATCCCTAAAGACAAAATGGTGAAGATTGCAAGCACTAAGTTGAAATGACATGCATCCCTATGGTGGGAACATCTACAATTGGATAGGAAAAGGAAAGGCAAAGATAAGATCACAGTATGGAGTAAGATGGTCAATAAGTTGAAAAGAAAATTCTTACCCTATGACTATCAGATTAACCTAATTTAATGAATGCAAAGTCTGAGACAGAAGGATAGCTCAGTAAAGGATTATACTAAGGAATTTTACAAATTGGATATCAGATCTAGTCATGATGAAGATGATATTGAAAGGATTGGCAGATAATTGAATGGTTTGAGAAACTCTATCCAAGAAGAAATCAACATGGTTAAGTTGGAAAGTATTGAAGAGGCTTATCAATTTGCTTTGAAAGCCAAGGAGAAACTAAAAAAAGACATGAACAAAGGCAAAGAGGTCAAGGTGGTAGATTGCATAGAGGAAGAGGCAGATCCAATGGTGAAAATAGTAGATTTGAACCTAATAAAACAAACCTAGACAAAGGTAAGACTAAGTGGAAAGGTGAAAGTTCATCCAAAGGCAGAGGTATTAGCTACCGAGGTGGTTATAGTAGAGGAAATTTTTGAGGAACTTGTTACAATTATGGAGAAGAAGGGCACAGATCCTTTGAATGTACACATGCAAGCAAGAAGGCTAGTAGCAGTAGAAATGTTGTAGTGCAAGAAGAATCATTGAATGAACTTGAAAAGGAAAGTAACCTAATGGTAAGGAGAGCACTATGGAATGAAAGAAAGAAGGAAGATCTGATAAGGAAAAGCTTGTTCAAGACAAGATGTAGAGTTTCTGACAAAGTGTGGAAAGTAATCATTGATAGTGGTAGCTTAGAGAATCTGGCATCTGAAGAGATGGTCGGTAAATTACAGTTGGAAAGATTGAAGCATCTGAAACCCTATCAGATTTCATGGACTAAAGATGAGCATACACTCCTGGTAAGTGAACAATGTTATGTGAATTTGAAAATAGGGGAATACTATGATAAGGTGTTGTGTGATGTAATGTTGATGGATTGTTGTCATATTTTTTTGGGTAGACCTTGGCAATATGATAGACATGCTATATATGATGGAAGATTGCATAAGTATTCTATTGTGGCTAATGGAAAGAAACAAGTCTTGTTGCCATTGATGGAAGAATCTGTTAGTAATATCTATATATCTATGAAAGTTTGTTTGATGAAAGGAAGAAAGTTTGTCAGTTCTTTGAAGAAGGATGATGTATGTTTTGCTGTAATCCCTAACAAACCGAGTAAGAAAATGGAAGATAATATTCCTGAGGAGATTGATAAGTTACTCACCGAGTATGGAGAAATCATTTCTGATAATGTACCTGATGGTTTTCCACCAAAGAGAAGTATAGATCATTGTATGGATTTAATCCCTAGAGCTAGTTTACCGAATAAGGCACCTCATCGGTTAACACCTACTGAGAATCAGGAATTGAACCGACAGATTCAAGAATTGTTGGATAAAGGTTTGATCAGAGAAATTTTAAGTCCTTGTGTAGTACCTACTATATTGGCACCTAAGAAGAATGGAGAATGGAGAATGTGCACTGATTCCAGAGAAATCAATAAGATAACGGTGAAGTATAGGTTTCCTATACCAAGGATGGATGACATAATGGATAGTTTGACTAGAGCAAAGTATTTCACAAAGATTGATTTGAAAAGTGGATATCATCAAATTAGAATCAGAGAAGGTGATGAGTGGAAGACTGCTTTCAAGATGAAATAAGGTTTGTATGAGTGGTTGGTTATGCCTTTTGGTTTGACTAATGCACCGACTACTTTTATGAGGTTGATGAATGAAGTTTTGAAGAAATTCTTGGGTAAGTTTGTGATTGTATATCTTGATGATATTCTGATATTTAGTAAGACCAGAGAAGAAAATTTTTTGCATGTTAGACAAGTTTTACAAAGGTTGAAAGAGGAAAAGTTGCTGATAAATCTAAAAAAGCATTCATTCATGAAAGAAGAAATTGTGTATTTGGGATTTGTTATTTCAGCTGATGGATTGAAGATGGATCCTGAAAAGGTTGAAGCCATTTTGAATTGGTCTACACCTGTGAATGCTAGTGAGGTAAGATCATTTCATGGATTGGCAAGTTTTTACCGAAAGTTCATAAGGAATTTCAGTTCAATTTGTAATGCTATGTTTGAGACTATGAGAGGAGACAAAAGAGAATTCAAGTGGACACATGGAGCTGATAAGAGTTTCCAAGCATTGAAGCAGAAGGTTGCCGAATTACCTATTTTGGCATTACCTAATTTCAGTAAATTATTTCAAGTGGAATGTGATGCAAGTGGAAGTGCAATTGGAGCTGTGTTAAGTCAAGAAGGTAAACCTGTGGCTTTCTTTAGTGAAAAGTTGAATGATGCTAGAAGGAAATATTCTGTGTATGATCAAGAATTCTATGCTATTGTTCAAGCACTGAAGAAATGGAGACATTATTTGATACCAAGTGAATTTGTGTTGTATACTGACCATAAAGCTTTACTATATTTGGGTAGTTAGAATAAGTTGAATTAGAGACATATGAAATGGGTTGAGTATTTGCAAAGTTACACATTTGTGATAAAACATAAGAGTGGAGTCACTAACCGAGTTGCTGATGCATTGAGTAGGAGAAGATCTTTGATGACTGAGATGAAAATTCAAGTTCTTAGTTTTGATGAGATGAAAGATTTGTATGAAAATGACCCTGATTTTTTTGAGCCATGGAGAAAGTGCAGAGCACCTTCACAAGATCAACATGATACCAAATGGGATGAATATTTTATTCAAGAAGATATGTTGTTTAAAGGTATTCAGCTGTGTATACCAAGAGGAAAAATGAGAACTAATCTGATAAAAGAGAAACATAGTAGTGGTTTGGCTGGACATTTTGGCATTGATAAAACCTGGAATTTGCTAAAGGAAAAGTACTTTTGGCCATAGTTGTATAAGGATGTTCAAAAATTTGTGAGAAGTTGTGGAATTTGTCAAGTCACAAAAGGAGTAAGTCAGAATACTAGTTTATACACACCGATTGTTGTACCTGAGAAGCCTTGGACTGATATCAGTATGGATTTTGTTCTTGGCTTACCAAAGACAGTAAGAGGTAATGATTCTATATTTGTGGTTGTGGACAAATTTTTGAAAATGGCACATTTCATACCTTGTAGAAAAGCATTAGATGCAGTGAATGTAGCAGACCTTTTCTTTAAGGAAATTGTGAGATTACATGGGTTACTGAGGAGTATTATCTTTGACCGAGATAGCAAGTTTGTTGGATATTTGTGGAAAACACTTTGGAAGAAATTTGGTACTGAGTTGAAATATAGTTATACATTTCATCCACAAACTGATGGACAGACTGAAGCTATAAATATAAGTTTGGGTAATCTTTTGAGATGTTTAGTAGGAGACACACCAAGCAATTGGGATTCTATGTTGGCACAAGCTGAGTTTGTGTACAATAATTCAATGAATAGGAGTACAAGAAGAACACCATTTGAGATTGTGAATGGCATACAACCAAGAGGAATATCTAACTTGAGAGACATTGAGGATGAAAACAAGAAAAGTGCTGAAGGAGTGAAATTTGCTGAGTACATGAAGACATTGCATGAAGATGTGAAGCTAAAGTTGGAAAACAGTAATCAAAAATATAAAGATAGAGTTGATAGATCAAGAAGATATAAGATTTTTGATGTTGGTGATGAAGTGATGGTTCATTTGAAGAAAGGTCGATTTCCTGTTGGAACTTATGGGAAGCTGAAGATGAATAAGTTTGGACCTTGTAGAATATTGAGGAAATTTGACAGTGGAAATGCATATGAGATTGAGTTACCTGATGACATGGACATATCACCAATTTTTAACATTGCTAATTTGTATGAATATTATGAATCTGATAAAGAAATGATAGTACCAACATAATATCCTAAGAAACAGAAAGAGGAAGTTGAATAGATTTTGAAAGAAAGAGCTGGTAAAAGCACAAGAGGAAAACAATACATGGAATATTTGGTAAAATGGAAGAATAGACCGATGGAAGATAGTTCATGGATTTCACAGTCTGAGTTGGATGCAACTCAGATCATATCTGCTGGATGATTCTATGAATCATTCAAAACAACCCTAGGTGTCTGATGCAGGAGCATCTTGGGTTCTTGGTAATCCTGTGTCACCAAAAAGATGTTTGCTATTCTCTGTGTTGTTCAGTTTCCTATGATTATCGAGTTCGGTCGGTAGTCTTTGCGTTGGTCAGTTTCCTTTTGATTACCAAGTTCGGTCAGTGGTCTCTGCATTGGTCAGTTTGCTCTTCTCTCGAGTTGGTTGGTTGCTTCGGTTGCTGAGTTTGGTTGGTAATTTCCTGGCACTCGGTATTGCTTTGCTGCTAGTTAGTTATCTCTCCTTACCGACAGGTTTTATTTTGTTCCCTGTTGGGGCCGATGCATGCATTTATCAAGGGTCACAGAATTGATGCTGGTATCTATTATTGGGAAGCTGGTGGTCCTTAATCTGATTGTTACTTTCATTGTTTGTGGATCTGAAGGCCGACTCAGTTCGGTAGACTCTTGTATAAATTTAGTGTCTATGTTTAGAGTTAAAGGGAAGTCAGAGATCAAGAAGTTAGAAGTTATAATTTGATGGATCCTCGCATGTTTGAGGACTTCTGAATTTATTGTAATATCTAGCCTAAACTGGGAAGGCCTTACAGCTCGACATGTATACAATTTGTTGATGAAATTTAATGAAGATCTTGCTTTCTCCCTCTCACTTTCTAGTGTTTTGCTTTCGCATTGTGTGTTGAAGGCTTGGAACATTAGGGTGAGCCATAGCTTTGGCCCCTCATGATCCTTTCCCTTCATCAACTATATTTCATAATTCCTCCTTCGAAGTCATAGGTTAGTTTAAAATGGAGAGGGGTCTCGAAATATCATAAGTAAAAAAATTACACAGTGGCATTCATATTAAGTACAATATGAATTCACATGCCTTTAATTATGATACACTTTTGAAATTATCACTCATTGGTCATTTGACAATTCAAGATATAAGTATCAAAATATAAACTATTGTAAAAGGAAGAAACACATATGTATCATCATTTAATACAAAATATAAAAGTATCCCATAGACACATAGTTTCTATTATAACAATTATCCCTTAATCCCATGGTGTACTAGTCTCAAGATAAGAACAATTTACTTAAGCCATCATATAAGTATCATCCTAAAGTTTAAAAAGACATTGACTATGGATATACAACACTGAGCCATAATAAATTACAGAGTTTGACTATAATTTCTATGTCCACTTACAATCATCCTACTACTTACACTGCAATTTCTATGTCCACTTACAGTAATAAATTACAAAGTTTCACTACAATTTCTATGTCCACTACCATTAAAATATATCACTCTTGCTATTATATAGGCATCCTTCTCATTAAGTGTTGCCATAAAAATATATCACTCCTCCTGTTATATAATGTTTATGTATACTTATTTAAAATTCCATATTTGTTGCTCTTAAATATTATTACCATTTCACTCAAATTTACATGACATTAAAGCCAAGCCCAAAATGTATATATACGTATAAGTATAGGAGAAGTTAGATTCTGCAACTATTGAAAAAAAAAACTATATCAATAGCAGCTTATGAGAAACTATACTTGTGCTTACCACACCATACCTCAACATCATAATGCTTATCATTTTCAAGCTTCAGAGAGGCTTCATACCATGCACCATCCGCAGAGTTGTACACAACACTAATTTAGGCTGGAGGTAAACTACATGTGTCATGTAAATAACATGGTTGAATGCAATCTCTTTTGTGTGTTTTCAAGAGTTTTCCCACCAATACAAGCGTAAATAATGCATTGAATGTAATCTATGAATACTATGTGGTATGAAGTCTCACCGAAGCTTGAAATATATCACTCCTCATGTTATTGTCAAAATTAAATTCAAATATTTCTCAAAACATTTATTCTTGTAGAATTAAGATATCCTTATCTCAATAATAAAACAATCTTGCATAATAGCTTTTGAATCACATTAACACACACCCATACTTGTGCTTACCACACCATACCCTAGCATCATAATGAATTGCACAAGTTACAAAAGATTAATACAAACTTAGTGAGTTCATCACCATCACAACTTGTGCCCTCACAAACTGCCCTTTGTTCTATACATTAGGATTATAAAGTGATGCAGAGGGATGTGGTGGACTTCAAGGTCTTTGGAAATTTATAAGGGAAATACAAGACTTGCAAGGTTTTAACCCAAAATAGCCTAAGGACACCTAATAGCTCAAAGTAAGTGTAGACCAGACTAAACACTGTCACATGCCTTTAATTATGATACAATTTTGAAAAGCTTATTTTGCTATTGATATTCACTATGTGGTACTCCCGTTTATGATCATTTCATGAGGAAATGTCTTGATGGTTCATGGGCTGCAAGCTAGGGCATCATGCATTGTTTATGAGCTCACTATTTGAGCACCTAATGTTTTGATTTAATTGGCCGATGCTATGTTTGTTATATTGATGCTATTAGATCAATTAGGGATGTCAGTAATAAAATAGGGACATTAGTAATAAAATAATACACTTACTATTTTGAATTTGAGTGATGAGGCATATTAATGCAGTCATACTTTAGAATGCCTTAGAATAATATTTTCTATACCTTTTTGCTGCATTTTGATACATTTACCAAAGACTCTTATGATTTTATGCTACTATATGGCATGTTGCCAACATACATTTAATATGGTTTAAACATACTTAATATACTATACTTGGATAAAATGCTATATTTCTTGATCTAAAAGCTAAATGTTGTGTTTTGAATAAGTAAGAGTAGATGTTTGAATGTGATTGATTATGCGTGTTCTAGTAATTACTATCATAAATATCTTATCCTAACCTTTAAAGGCATAGTGCATTGGAATAGCGAATATTGTTTTGATCAGGTCTAGAGAATTCATCCATGAAGTGTTCCACCTGATCTTCCTACAGCTTTCAACAGAAGAACATTAAATGTAGTGCCTATTGAAGGAGCAAGTTGGCAGTCTCTGCAATGAGATAGGTGGCGTGCTAATTTCTCCAAGAGTATCTAGGCATGAATGGAAGTTAGATTTGATGTCATGGCAATTCTCTCCTCCACTTCAGGATCAATATGTTTATGCTTTAAAGCTTTTCCTTCTTTCTAAGTTATTAATATTGTAATAAAGATCCACCTATTTCTATGGTGTGGTTAGAAGTTAGTTAGAAGATTTTCCCTATAAATAAAGCCATGCTCCTACGTGAGCACAACAATAGAGGGCATTGTTAAATATATAGAAATAGTTTTTAGCTAGTTTCACGGAGTTATGAGAATTATGTACTTTGATATTCAATCAATAAAATGAAGTGTTGATATTTAGTTGAGTGCAATTGTGATTTAGGATAATCATCCAAGGGGGCCCACTTGGTGAGAAATCCACAATAAAATAGAATCATTTTAGCTAGAAGCATTTATTGCATTCATGTTGATTAAGTGCCTAATGCTAAACTGCTCCTACAACCAAAGCTACAGACTGGCTAATGCCTCCTATAGCCAAAGTGGTAGAACAACAGAAGTATCATGGCATAGTTTGTAAAAATTCACATATGTTGTTGATAGTTATATTCGTATAGCTTTCATTCCAGTGCTTACTTTTCTGCAAACCTCAGCTTAAGCATTACTTTAGTATTTATTTCCTACAATTGTAGTATAGTTTTCCTTCAGCATTTCCTTCCTGCAGCAACAATAATGCATGGCTAAATGATACATGGAAGATATACTTTACTGGCCCATTTCAAGTGATATGTCCCTAGTTTGACTTACTAAATGAATTTCCATAAGGAGGATAAGCTGCTCGGTTGGATGTCTAATACCTAAGTTTGGAATTATACCTAGTTTCTAAGCCTTTATAGGAAGTGACCATTTTTTGCACCGTTGCTAGGGATGGTGCTGAACCAAGTCTTCACTAAGCCATTCTTAGACTTCGTTTCAATTCTAGTTTGTTAGATTACACTAATTTTAGGAGAATTTTGTAAGCCACCTCACTCCCTACTATCTGTATGCATAATCGAAGAAGAGACACCAGAGGATGGTACTTTCCAAACCAATTCAATCACCCATTAGATGAAGAAAGTTCATTTGTTGATGCCACCGTTGACCTTCCTACAACTACATCATCCTCCTTATCCTCTGAAGAAGAATAGGTTGAGTCTTTTGAAGAGCAACCTGAAATTAACGAATTTGCATACATCTTTTCTCACTTGAGAGCTCATTTTCTTGAAAACCCAATCAGTCAAGAAAGCTCATTATAGCTAGTCATATACCAACCTCCTTATGAGCCACCTCTGTGGCCCATAAATCTTGCCAGGATGGCTAAGCCCCCTTCTTTTCCATTCCCCATTTTCGACCAGCGGGACACCAACAACCTTAAGAACATACCATCTTTTGCATTGCCAAAATTCTATGGTTTAGTAAAAGAAGACCTGGATACCTTTCTCTTTGAGTTTGATATCTTGTGTAGAAGTTATTACTACACCACTAATGCTCACAAGCTCAAACTATTTCATGTGACTCTTAAGGAGTCTTCTTTGTGTTGGTTTATGGGCCTAGGATGGAATTTTGTCTAGGATTGGGCTAGAATGCAAGAAGCATTCCTGACTAAGTATAAGGAATATTGTCGGGGCATTGATATGAAAGGAGAAGACCTTTTTAAAATGACTCAAAAAGAGGATGAGTCACTTGAAGACTGTATCTCGTAGTTCATGTATAGTCTACAAAGGAACATAGAGCATGAGCTTAATGAAGAATCTTAGAAGCTGCTATTTCTCAGAGGAATACAAGATGAATGCACTGAAGCTTTAGATTTGATGGCAGGATGAGATATAACTCAATCTAGTTGGGATGACATAAATAAAATATGCCTCAAATATTCATGTGCTGCTGGGAAAAGAGGAAGAGGTTACAAACTAGCAATAGGAAGGATAAATGGTTTAGGTGCTTCCAGATCAGAGATAACTCATCTCTTATTTGAATTTAAGCAAGATATTATCAACAATATGGCTATGCAGTTGGATACTCTATAGGCCAAGAAGAAGCATGAAGAAGTAGAGGGTATGTTAGTATAATTCTACCCACACTGTCGACAAAAGAAGAGAGAGTGCCGATGTAAATTGATTGTAAATATGGAGGCCACCTGACTACAAGCTAGTTGAACCAGTGGCTGAAAAACTATTCTTTGTTGCTCAAAGGTGACCATGGGTACAATGACAAGGTATGCCTCAGGACCCACTTACATTTAGTAGTCCATTTTATAACAATCAATGACAACATTCTATGAATTATCAAAATCCACCCTGGAACAACTATCAGAATCAGTGGCAAAATTACCCTAGTCCACAATGGCAGAATCCTCAAGGGAGTTGCCAACAACCCCAAGGGGCCTGGCAACCACCATAGGGTAATTGGTAGTAGAATCCTCAGTGGAAATGAAACCAACAATGGCCACCTTAGTCCCAGGGATACATGAATCCACCTCTTCAGGCACCACAATAGCAAGCACTCTTACCACCACTAGCTGCTAATAACCAACCTCCAAAACCAACCCAATTACCTACGCAGCCACAGCCAAACCCAAACAATAGGCCTCCTACACCTTAGCAAAATGTGTATAATATTGATCAAATGTAGTATCCCATGAAATATCCTACCTATGCAATCCCCCTTGATGATATACACCTATGGTCTAGGACTACTCTTCCTGCTCCTGAATGGCCAATAATAATTGAAGTACCCCAAGAGGAGCCTGTCCTAATAGAAAATACAATTCCTCTTCCTACAATGCAGCCTATTGCTAATCCAAGCCCCCCTCATGGGCCACCTTTTCCACAAAGGTTGCAACCTACCAATCCTAAGCTTGCTTTAGAAACCGAATTTAAAATCCTTGATCAATTAAAGATTTCAATGTCCAAATACCTTTATTCCAAGCCATCAAGGATGTTCCCACCTCTAGAAAAGTCATAAAAGAAGTCTACTTTAAAAATCCTAGTCGCAAAATAAAATATCCTCAGATGGTGCATGTGTTAGGAAAGCTCATTGACATCATGTTAGATAAGCTTACCATCCCAAAATATTCTGACCCAGGCAGTCCTGTTGTCGAAGTCATTATTAATGGGACCACCATTAACAATGTATTGGTAGATCTTGGAGCAGCTATAAATGTTATGACCAGAGATATAATGGAACAACTTAGTATAATAACCTTCGAACCACTCCAACTATCTTGCAACTCACATACAGTTCAACTGTAAAGCCAGATGGAATGATTGAGGATATAATTGTTGACCTTGCAACTTGGTCATACCCATCAGATTTCATGATCCTATCACCAAAGGCCACGTTAGGAGGATATCTGATTATACTATGTAGGCCATGGCTAGAAACTACTAATGCTCATATTGGTTGTCTCTCAGGGGATATGACCATTTCTGATGGCCGCCATACTCAACCTCTTTTCCTATATCCTCCTTCTCAACCCCAAATGGAATTAGCCTCACCAATCTGGCCTGACATAGGAGAAGAAGCCAAGGTTATCAATTCAGTGTCAAAACTAATCATGATACAAAGGGACCCCTTCCTGTAGCTTTAGGATGAAGACAAGGTAATCACCAATATCCTACAAAATCAATATGGATCAAGTTCAGATTCTCTAGGCTATTCTTCCAAAGATTGCTCTCTGCAAGTTTTAAACCCAGATTGCCAATGGTCATCTCCTGCAGCCAAAGAACTCTATCACCAATTGCTTCCCCATGAGATACAGGTACCCTCATTTACAGATGCATCTATGATAGAGCTGACTAAGCAAATAGAGGTTTCCCCTGAATGTTACCTGAATATCAATGGAAAATTATCTACACAGCAGAAAACATCTTTGACTAAGACACCAAAGGCCCATACTAGAGCATTTGCTTGGGATTATTCAGACATGAAAGGTTTGGATCCAAAACTATGCACTCATTGGATCTATCTAAGAGAAGATAAACCTCCAATAAGGCAGTTCCAAAGGCAAGTGAATCCAACCTTAAGAGAAATCATTAAAATAGAATTGCAAAAACTTCTCAACACTGGATTCATTTACCCAATATCTGATAGTTAAAGGGTTTCTCCATTAGTTATTGTGCCCAGAAAAAGGAGTAAAATGGCAGGTGTGTGTAGACTATAGGGAACTCAATAATGGAACTAAAAAGGATCATTTTCCCCTTCCATTCATTGACCAAGTCTTGGATTCTCTAGTAGGCAACAAATACTTTTCTTTCCTAGATGGGTATAGTGGGTACAATCAAATCTGCATCTTTTCGGAAGATTAGGAGAAGATAACCTTCACTTTCCCTTGGGGAAATTTTGCTTATTCTATTCTTCCATTTGGTCCTTTTAATGCTCCAACAACCTTTTAGAGAGCAGTCATCAACATATTTGCTAATATCTCTCATGACTATATGGAGATCTATATGGAGGATTTCACAACCTATGGTGAAACCTATGAAGAAGCCTTAAGCAGTCTCGACAAGGTCTTGAAAAGATGTGAAGAGCATAATCTTTCTCTCAATGCTTCATGAATGATGCAAGAAGGGATAGTGCTTGGCCACTCTATATCTATAGCATGAATACAATTGGATCTAGCCAAGATTGAGATCATTCAAAACCTTCCCACACCAACCAAGCAAAATGATGTCCAAAGCTTTCTTGGACACGTAGGCTACTACAGAAGGTTTATAAAGGATTTCAATAAAATAGCTAGTCCTCTTCACACTTTGCTCACTAAAGATTCTAAATTCAACTGGACCCTAGACTGTGAAATAGCCTTCTTGTAGCTTAAGATAGTCCTTACAACAGCCCCAGTCTTGTGCAGACCCAAATGGGAACTTTCATTCCACATACACACTGACACCTTAGATCATGCCATCAGAGCTGTGCTGGGCCAAAAGGAGGATTCCATTGAACATGGTATATACTTCATCAGCAATAATATTCAAGGAGCTGAATTGAATTATACGGTCACTGAAAAGGAGCTCTTGGTAGTCATCTTTGCTCTCAATAAATTCTGCCACTACATAACAGGGTATCAGATTTTTGTGCATATGGATCATGCATCCATTAAATATCTTTCTAATAAACCTACTATCATAGGTCACTTGGCTAGATGGCTTCTCTTATTACAGGAGTTTCATATCACCATAGTGGACAAGTCAGAAAAATCCAACGTAGTTGCATATTTCCTCTCATGACTGCAGAACATGGATAACCTCAACCTATTGATGACAGCTTCCCTAATGATCATTTGTTCTCTATTTCAGCTAAAACACCTTGGTATGTAGATATTACCAATTACTTGGTCTCTCAAAAGGTACCTCCCTATTTTTCACCAAAAGAAAAGAGGCTTCTAATAGAAAAGACTTTCAATTTTTCATGGATTATTGATTGTCTATTCTATAACGGACGTGACCAAATATTGAGACGATATGGAAGGGAGGATGAAACTTATGACATCCTTCATGCATGTCATTATGAGCCTTGTGGAGGACATTTTGTAGCTAAGTGAACAGTAATTAAGATACTGAATACAGGATATTATTGGCCAACAGTCCATAGAGATGCAATCAACTATAAAAGGAAATGCGACCGATGCCAAAGGATGGGACACCCAACAAAATTTGATGAGATGCCCCTCTTTCCACAGGTAGTAGCCACTCCCTTTGACAAATGGGGATTAGATTTTGTAGGACCTATTACTCAATCTTCTAATGATAATTCCTACATCCTTGTATGCACTGACTATGTGACTAAATGGGTCGAAGTCCGAGCCATGAAACATCCTTGGGATAACAAAGTTGCTGAGTTTCTGTATGAAGAGATCTTCACATGCTATGGTGTTCCAAGGGAGCTGGTCACAGATCAGGGTGCTCAATTCACTTCTGCACTAATTACTGCACTTATGAATGAATATAAAATTCACCATGGGACATCCAATCCATATCATCCATAGGTGAATGGGAAAGTTGAAGTTACCAATAGGGAAATAGAGGCTATCTTGACAAAAATAGTGCAACTACATAAGAAAGATTGGAGCACACAGTTGCAGGAAGCTGTGTGGGCCTATAGAACAATCTGGAAAACCACAACTGGTTTCACACCATTTGAGTTGGTTTATGGAAAACATGTTGTAATGCTAATAGAATTTGAGCATAAAACATTGCGAACAACCTTATAGTTAAACATTGATCTTCCAGCCGCATAACATGACAGGATCCTGTAGCTCAATCAACTAGATGAAATTAGGAAAGCCACTTTACAACACACTAAGATGATCCAAGTACAATGCAAATGGAGGCATGATTCCCACATTCTCAATAAATGATTCTCTCCTAGTGATTGGGCTCTCATGTATGATTCTCGCTATCAGGAAAACCAAGGTAAGCTCACTACCCACTGGCTAGGTCCCTATGAAATAGAAAATGTTTATGCTAATGGTACAGTTTAGCTATCAACAATTGACCCAGTTCATTTCAAGTTGTTGGTTAATGGGCACAGACTCCGTCTGTATCATAAATCAAAAACAAAAGCTAAGTTCCTACAGTAGTTTGAGATTTCTCCTGTCAATGCTGAACCTCCTGTAGCAAATCATGATCCTTTGACCATTGACCCCACCACACATTTTGAACCTCTTCTAGCCAAAGACATTCAAAAGGAAGATGGACCTCCTCCTAAGAGCAATTCTCTTACTGCCGCATGAACCATCAAATCAAAACTTTAATTCTGCATACATGTAGTCATAATAAAGTTTTCATTCTTCGTGAAAATATTCTTTTCCATAATAAAAGGTCCATCTCATTACCTTTTTCATTACTTCACATTCATTCATCATATCATGTCTTTTCCACCTTGTCCTTCTCATTGTATGATACATGTTAGCCAATATTTTTGGATTTTGGTATTTATGATACTTTCACATTAGGTACACATGATTATCTATTCTTTCAAATGCTCTATACTTATTTATCCATCATTATCTTTTATGTTTCATTTAATATAGTATTTATCCAAGCATGGCTATACTTTTAAACCACGCTAGTGAGGACACTTGTGTCATTTTCATAGGGGGTAGTACATTGGCATGTGATTAAAATTTTTTTGCCATGATTTTGAATTAATTGTCATTAATAGCCCATAAGCCATAAGCCTAATCATTAATCCACCAACCTTGGATTTTGGTCTCTTTTATAAAACCTTGGAAACTAAAGCTCACTTCAATGTTCATAGTTTATGTGTCTTTCATTTCTCACCCTTACCACAAATAGTAAACATTTCTAAATTAATTCTTGAGTAAGGATTTTGGGAGCTGGGAATTGTGAATGGATTGAAGTCAAGAATAGAGGGTTGCAAAGATTTTTAACAAATATGGGTGGACAACCTATCCGATCGGAGCCAACAAATCACACATCATTATTGTAGGATCAAGTTAGTGTTCATGAGTATAATCATGTGGGTTGGCTCATTTACTTCATCAGGTTAAATGCTTATGACGAAGCTGTGGTAGTCAAATTCCTGTAGACATTTAGCAATGGCATTGCATATGTGAAGGGGTTGTGAATTGAAGCTTCTGAAGTGCAAATAGTAGAAGTCTCTGGACTTCCTGCTACCAGAGAGCATTTTCTGCATGGTCATGATGCTCAAGCATCCAGAGCTGAGTTCTCCCTACCAATAGACAATGCACTTGAAAGTAGTAAACAAGGTACCAAAATGATTTCTCTTCCAGGAGATTTCCCACAATTTGTTGTTCATATTATTAGATATATCACTTGCGAAGGAAGGTTTTCAATTCTTCATGCCATACATTTTAAATTGTTGAGTCATTCGCGGCATGGGAATTTAGTTAATGTACCTAATGTGTTATATTTCCTACCAAATTTGAGCTCTGAGGAAGTAAGGAAGGGCAGGAAAAATGTTGTTACCCATCATGGGTTGATCAGATTACTAGTAGAAAAGGCCCTCCGCAATAATTCTCCCATGAATTGGGATGAATTTCTCATTGCTCCTCATGTTCAACTTAATAGGGCACATCTAGAATCTATAGGACCACATCCTGAGCCTCATGGACCACAAAAAAATCTTACTGCTAAGGATTGTCCAGAAAGAGTTCAAGAAAACCCTCCTTCACATCAAGAAGACATAATAGAAGACACTCCAAACCCCAATCTTGCGGAAGAAAACATTGGGGGATCTGAAGAAATCCATAGTACACAGGGAGTCAAGAAAGATGAAAAGGGGAAAGAGAAAATTCCTAGCTATGAGGTGGGTGGTAGCACTATTCATCCTACAGCTACATCCACCTTGGTGAAATCTACCCCACAGAAGCATTCTGCAACATCAAAAGAACACCCAGTACGACATAGTGTCTATTTAAATTCAAAGAAAAAGAAAAATAACTCACCTAAAATGGTTGGGTCAAATCTAGAAGTTTCAAATGAGGAGCCCATGAATTTGAACCCACAACAAGAAAATCCAGCCATGGAAGAAGATATTATGATGGACCCTGCCACCGCAGTACCATAGGAAAAGGCGAAAAAGGATGGATTCTGAAGTTTCCTTCTCTCATCCTGGAAAAACACAAATAGATGACATGCTTGTAGCTTCTGCATTGGTTCACCAATGGGGACAAGAAATAGAACTGGGGCACATAGGTCCACAGAGAGGTCAAAATCAGGTAACCATACATTCCTTGTCCTTGGATTATTTTCAGAAAATTTAGTATGAAAGGGTAATGTGGGCCATAGAGAGGAACAAATTGAAAAGGGAAATAGGTCAATAGAAACAAGAAATTACACTCCTATAGGAAAAACTAGATTCAGTTGTCAAATTGGTTCCAAAGGTCATAGAGTGTCGACCATCCCCGCGGGTGTATGCTTTGTGCTTAAGAGAGCAATTTTTACCGTTTCAATTTATGAGAATTATCAAAGATTTGAATCTTGACATAGAGTCATAGACACCCCTAAGTCCTTTATGGCTGCATATGAGGAGTCACCTAATTTCATAAAAAACCTTCTCTATGATTTGTACCTGCATCACTATGTCATTCCCTCCAACACAAAATGGAATCCCTTGTTGTTTCTGGGCAATATACATTTGTCTACACTACTCTCCTGGGTCAACAATGAAATTTACTATGGAGAACAATTAACCAAATATAGGGAATTTGAGCATAACATTTCACTTCCATCATGCCTTGAAAGTAAAAACCCTAGATGCTTTTATTGTGATTGGCTACACATAGTCTACGGTTTTAATGATTCCACTCACAGAAGAAGAATTCTGGAAAAATGAGAATAGGTACATGCAGAAGTTGAGAGACTATCTCTAGATGATGGAATAAGGGTAGAAGATGGGTTATAGCAGAGGTGGGCAAGGTTACCTATGTCTCTAAAAAAGGTAGAGCCCCACAACATCATGAATTTCAGGGCTGCCATGTAGAGAGTCTGTTGGTACATAGAATTGGGCCGGCAACCAAGACCAAAATGCTTGATGCCTTTAACATTCCAACCACCTGTGCTCATGTGGCCACTTTATAGTTGTATAGAGGAAGAGTTGGATGAGGATTCGGAACTAAACTGACGAGTCAGAGTAGACAGGATGAATGGATTCTATTGAAGGTGTGTAGCCAGATGACCAGGAAAGTACAAGAAGGTGACTTTAGAGTGCTAGCAAAGATTAAAAACTCTTCAGTGCTTGAGGACAGGCACTAGTCTTTGGTCTTCGTAGGGGGCAGAAAGATGAGGCATATTAATGTCATACTTTAGAATGCCTTAGGATAATATTTTCTATACCTTTTTTCTGCATTTTGATACATTTACCAAAGGCTCTTATGATTTTTTGCTACTATATGGCATGTTGCCAACAGACATTTAATATGGTTTAAACATACTTAATATACTATGCTTGGATAAAATGCTATATTTCTTGATCTGAAAGCTAAATGTTATGTTTTGAATAAGAGTAGATGTTTGAATGTGATTGATTATGCATGTTTTGGCAATTACTATCATAAATATCTTATCCTAACCTTTAAAGGCATAGTGCATTGGAATAGTGAATGTTGTTTTGACCAGGTCTGGAGCATTCATCCATGAAGTGTTCTGCCCGATCTTCCTACAGCTTTCAATGAAAGAACATTCAATGTAGCACCTATTGAAGGAGCAAGGTGGAAGTCTCTCTGATGAGATAGGCAGTGTGCTAATTTCTCCAAGAGGATCTAGGTGCGAATGGAATTTGGATTTGCTATCACAGTAATTCTCTTCTCCACTTCAGGATCAATCTATTTAGTCTTTAAAGCTTTTCCTTCTTTCTAAGTTATTAATATTGTAATAAAGATTTGCCTATTTCTACGGTGTGGTTAGAAGTTAGTTAGAAGATTTTCCCTTTAAATAAAGCCATGCTCCTCTGTGAGCACAACAACAAAGGGCATTGTTAAATATATAGAAATAGTTTTCAGCTAGTTTCACAAAGCTATGAGAATTTTGTACTTTGATATTCAATCAATAAAATGAAGTGTTGATATTTAGTTGAGTGCAATTGTGATTTAGGATACTCATCCAAGGGGGGCCACTTGGTGAGAAATCCACAGTAAAATAGAATCATTTTAGCTAGAAGAATTTACTACATTTCTATTGATTAAGTGCCCAATGCTGAACTGCTCCTATAGCCAAAGCTACAGACCAGCTAATGCCTCCTGTAGCCAAAGTCATAGAACAACAGAAGTATCATGGCATAGTTTGTAAGAATTCTCATATCTTGTTGATAGTTATATTCATATAGCTTTTATTCTAGCACTTACTTTTCTGCAAACCTTAGCTTAAGCATTACTTTAGTATTTATTTCCTACAATTGTAGTATAGTTTTCCTTCAACATTTACTTCTTGCAGCAACGATAATGCATGGATAAATGATACTTGGCACATATACTTTGCTAGCCTATTTCAAGTGATACGCCCTTGGTTTGACTTACTAAATGAATTTCCATAAGGAGGATAAGCTTCTCAGTTGGATGTCCAATCCCTGAGTTCAGAATTATACCTAATTTCTAAGCCTTTATAGGAAGTGACCAGTGAGCTAAGGCATCATGCAATGTTATTATTGTCATTGCATGCTTGTTGTTGTTGTGCACCATAACAACAACAAGAATGCAATGTTATGAAATTTTGGGATTAAATTGGTGAGTTTGTATACTTTCTCCATTTTAAACTAACCTATGACTTCAAAGGAGGAATTATGAAATATAGTTGTAGGTGGTTATCTCTTCTATAATGATGGATGAGTAAAAGATAATGATCAATGAGGTTGCTGCTATTAGATCATACATACATTAATACACTTACTATTTTTAATTTGAGCTTGGGTATCATATATTATTTTATACACTCTTTATTTCATTGAGATTGTGAGCTTGACATTTGTAATGTATTTCTTGTTATTGGATTAATATTGCCATGTTGTTGAGGTTTTAGATGTCCTTTTAATAATCTGGTATAAACAACATATATACCATGTTGACCCATAACCCATGAGGTGTTGCTTGATAATACATTTGACATCATACTTTTTGCTCCATTTTGGTCTTAATTTACTCACTGCATGCATATGTTTCCTGAGTGCACATGATCTATAGCATAGTTCATTTTAGAAGTGTATGGCTTGACTATGCACATGCATAATTGTAGATGAGGATCAGTAATAGGGTGCCATGCATTTCTTAGATCCTTTGGATCTAACCCCATCTTTTCCTTTCTTGCAAGTTTTGGATCATACAAGAGCATAGTGGATTGAAACCTGGGTCAACACTTCATTACTTTAGGCAATGTTTGGTACCTTCATTATTTATGCTCATGCACTTATGTATGTTTGAATTCATTCATATTCTTCTAAAAGTTGGCTATTAGTGACCATATAGGACCATTCTTGATGTTTTTGGGTCATTTGATGAAAATATGTAAATAGGGACATTAGTAATAAAATAGGGATATCTTAATCTTTATGAGCTCAAATTCAAAACAGTAAGTGTATTATTTTTATTACTGATGTCCCTATTTGATCTAATAACATCAATATAACAAATAGAGCACTAACCAATCAAATAGGGACATGAGGTGCTCAAACAGTGAGCTCATAAAACAATATATTTAGTCTTAATAAAATCTTATAAAACAACATATATTGTGTGAAGTGTTTGATCTCTCTTTATTTGTTTTGGTGTTGATATTCACTATGTGGTACTCCTCGTTTATGATCATTTCATGAGGAAATATATTGATGGCTCGCGGGCTACAAGCTAGGGCACCATACATTGTTCATGAGCTCACTATTTAATATTGACATTGTTTACATCTTTTCATTTGGAATGCTTGATGACCCGTGAGCTTTGAGAGCTAGGGCATCATTTCTATTACCTTCAAGGAATTGTGCGAAGTGTTTGATCTCTCTTTATTTGTTTTATTGTTGATATTCACTATGTGGTACTCCCCATTTATGATCATTTCATGAAGAAATATCTTGATGTCTTGTAGAGTGCAAGCTAGGGCATCATGCATTGTTTATGAGCTCACTATTTGAGCACCTCATGTCCCTATTTGATTGGCTAGTAATCAAACAGTGAGCTCATAAACAATGCATGATGCCTGAGCTCAAATTGAAAATAATAAGTTTATTATTTTATTAAGACTAAATATATTGTTTTATAAAGATTTTATTAAGACTAGATATATGATGTAAACTCAAAATTATACTTGATATATATATATATATATATATATATATATATATATATATATATATATATATATATATATATATATATATATATATATATATATATATATATATATATATATATATATATATATATATATATATATGTATGTATGTATGTATACATATATACACACATATATATGTATATATGTATACATATATATGTGTGCTATAAATGTGTCACACTTCTATGGATCATTACATGTAAGGAAACTCAAGAATGAGCCCTCACAAATCGATCCATAGCTCCCTAGGCATGGAGTGCAAGGGTTTTTAAGAATGCTCTCAGCTAGAGCTATTTAGCCTATAACCTTGCTAGTAAACTATGCAATGGGAGATTCAATGAAGACAAGGGCAAGAATGCCAATATCCCCAAGAATAAAGAATATAAATGCAATGCAATGCTATGCTAGAATGGAAATGCAAGCTAAGCTATGGAAATGAAAGATGAAAGTGTTACAACCCAAGCTAATTAATCTATGTGAGCTAATCTAGAGCATAGAAATGAAGCTAATATAAGAAAGCATAAATATGAAGCTAAGTTAAGAATGCAAGAATGAGATGTAGAATGCAAGAATGAGATGTAGATGCTAAGAATGCTCCAAATCTTTGAAAGCTCCAAAGTGTACCTAGAAAACCTACAGCATAATATTAGCATAAAAAGTTGGGGATCCAGAATGAAGAAGAGAGCTCTCCTTTTAAAGGAAATGAGAAGGAATGGACCATGGAGATTAAGAGGCAAAAGATTTAATCAAGGGTGGAGCTTGAAAGAGGAGAAATCCATGTGAAAAAATATCCTCCAATGAGAAAATAAGAGTTGACTTTTGTGTCCATATGAGATAAAAAGTGCTTTTTTCCCTTTTTATAAAGTAAGAATAATGCTTTATTTGTGCAACTTAGGATAAGAGGAAAAGTGGGGGCTTTTATTTATTTAAAAGGGGAGGAAATATTCCTTTTAAATAAATAAAAACTTAGGATAAAATGGTTAGCTCATAGAAAATAATCGAATAAATGACAGAACTAGGATTTGATTAAGAACAAGCAATTGAAGATTTAGCAAAAGGTGCTAATAGTCTAGATGACCATTTTTAGGTGTATACATTTGCCCCTCTTTGACTAATGTGTGATTGATTTGGGAACACATGTAGTCAAAGAATGAAGTTGAAATGTGAGATCGATTTGGGATCACAAAGCAACTTAGATCAAACAAGAAAGCAAGAGATAGCCAAGAAGGCAAGCAAATAGTGATCTGACTCCAAAGAATGAAGTGCCGTGAGATAGAAAATCCTGCATGATCAGCCTGGTAGTGACAGTACTAAACATTTAGGAAAGAGATAGCCAATAAGATATGATGTGTCTGCCCCCTCAGGATTGAAAGAGAAATCCAAGTAGAGGGAAAGCAGAAGCAAGAGCAGCATGATCAAATCACTAGAAATCATAACAGAATAACCATCAAGCAGTGAAGATATGCCCCACACATGGGACCCGGGGCACAAACCAAGCAGTCCCTCAACCCAAAAACACCACGAAGGGGAAGAATTGGAACTTGGGGTTGAAAGTGAATGAAAGATTGGAAGTTTGAAAGAGATGGGGATGAAGAGGTGAAGAATGCCCCAGCGAAGATCAAAGGATCAGGCCTCAAAAGGTCAACCAACTGTGTAGAAGAAGGAGAAAGGCAATTTGGGATAATCAAGAGGAACTCAGATTTTGGTTTAAATCCCGAAATGAAAGGAAAATGATGTGATATGAAAGACAAGAAGTGAAAGACATGATTAGGAAGACGTGAAAGGTGAGTGCAGTTGATTAACAAGTTCATGAAAGATAAAGGAGAGCTCTCTCCATATGCAAGATGCAAAACTAAACTAATATGAACCTAAGAATGCAAGCTACATGAAATGTGGTTTACTTGCAAGGTTACAAAGCCAATAGACATCTAATATTCATCATTGAGCATTATTGGTAGCATCGCAAGATCATACAATACACACTAGCATAACTATGTGAATCTGAATATGATCTATATCAGATAAAAATGTGGAAATCTCACCTAGGCATCAGAGACATGTAGGTCAAGATGACTAGTGCAGTGAGATTACCTAATTTTGATATAGAAAGATTATGCTCGCATCAAGACACAAGAAAGTCAAGATGACTATAAGCATGCACTTGCGATTTAATAGTCAAAGATAATACCTTTTAGATCCCAATGTGTCAAGTAAGACCAGCATAAATGCTCATGATAGTTATGATCAACAAAATATACCCACAAGCAGATAAAGAAATAAAACATGTTCTCATTCCCTCAGTCTTCTAGCTATGCATCATCAAAAATGATCATAGGGGGAGAAAACTTAGCAAAGAAAGCATCATAGATAGCACACAAAGAAATAAAGCCAAGCAAGTCTCAGCGAGTCAAATGTTTAAGTGCGTGTGTGTAGGTCATAGAGTCAAACTTTGAGTATCGCATCTACCAGTGAGAAATATTGCATCATCTAGACTGTGGGTAGGATATCTAATAAATGTTAAGAAACACTCGACACAAGGGTAAGTGTTGAAAAACATAGTTGGGGTGGTGTTGAAAAACATCATTTGCGAGGTGCCTAAGAAACCCAGATGCACAAAGAGACCCAAGATAAGCTCAAAACAATGTATACCCCCTAGACTAAGACAAGAATCAATTCCAAGCTAGGAGAGGCAAAGAGAGAAGTGGAGCAAAGGAGCGCCATGCAAGACTGATAGACATAGGTGCAGAGGGTCTCAAGCAGGCCTGTTTCCAAGTTTTAACCACTTGATAGATTTATTGCAAATATTTCATGACTTTTTATAATTTTTTTGTATTTTTGCTACCAAGGTGCCTGTTTCCAGGTTTTCACCAAGGCACTTTTTCTATTTTTTTGATTTTTTGAATTTTTTTGATTTTTTTGGTGAGACATCAAAGCGCCTATTGATAGGTTTTCACTAGGATGCTCATTTTTTTATTACTTTTTATGCTTTTAAAGATTTTTTCAGCATCATATATGAATTTTTTTGGAGTTTTTCAGGATCATAAAGTATGTACAAAGAATGCCCCTAGATAGAATAGGCATCAAACTCATGAGAAAGATCACATCATGTAGTCCCAATGTCTAGCAAGGTGGGGAACAAGAGGGAGATAAGAGAATGAAGAAGAATGAAGGGAAGAAATCCTCAAAGGAAAACTCCTCAAGAGTACCCAAGCTAGGGAAAAATTATCATGCAAAGCACATTTGGATAAGTAATGAAAGGCCAACATAAGATAAGTCACAAAAGCTCACTGTAAAAGAAGGAAGGGATGCAGTCCAAAGGAGTAGACATGTCAAAAGACTTCATAGCATCGTGTTTTACTCTTTTTTATTAGATCAAGATCAAAGGGGAAAAGGATAGCGAAAGGCTAGAATGAATGAAGGAAAATAAATATGAAGGCTAAAAAGGAATGGAATGAAAGCAAGACCATCATAAGATAGGTCACAAGATAGCCAAATGTTCGTGTATAGATCAACATTGCCAAGATCAAAAAGAGAAGACAGAATGGATGAAATATGTAGAAGAACTACACATGATGCTTGATTGCCAGGTTTTCATCATGGTACTTATCCAAGGCACCACAAGGGAGTGGTTTTCACCATAGGATGAATTTATTTCTCTTTACTTTTTCTACCAAGGTGCCTGTTTCCAAGTTTTCACCATGGCACATTTTTAATTTTTTTCATTTTTTTCTTTCCTTTTTTCATTTTTCTATTTTTTTGAATTTTATCTTTTTTTTGGAAGAAAGCAAGCTTTTTAGATAATGCTCCTTCAAAGGATAAACCATGATAT
Organism: Chamaecyparis obtusa; assembly: GCA_027943335.1. Lineage (NCBI taxonomy): Eukaryota > Viridiplantae > Streptophyta > Pinopsida > Cupressales > Cupressaceae > Chamaecyparis > Chamaecyparis obtusa. Next base: position 1,546,583 of record BSBK01003030.1, read on the forward strand.
GCTAAGGATTCAAAATGATATGCTCAAAAATGCTGATAGGGAAAGGAATATGGAAGAAAAAAAAATGGAAGATAAGGTTTTATGTAAAGCGAGTGAGGTTGGAAGATAGGAAGAATAGGCAAATGAGGAAAAAGGATAAAAGGTAGAAGGATAATGAATGGAAGGATTTTGAAAGGGTAGATGGAAAGAAAGGCAAGATCAACATCGACACACACCTTGAAGGGTGGTGAGAGGATAGAGGAAATGTGAGCGAAGGAATACGAGAAGGAATATAGCGAATATTTAGCAGAGGTTGTGGTTCAAGCTCATGGAATGGAAGAATGTTTTTGGAAGAAGATGAAGTGGAAGCCTTTGGAAGCTTGAATGTCAACTTCACTTGTTGCTCAATATTAGACTCTTTTAGGAGAGACTTTGGAATCCATATAGCCTTAGGCTTTTTATTTCCTTTTGATGATTTAGAGAGAATATCTTCAATGATGGATTTTAGAACCCATACTTGTCTTGTAGCTTTCTTCTTAGATATCTCTTTTGACTTTATGCTTCCATGTCGATTAGAGGAGACACGGTGATCTTCTTTTTTTGATGGATTCTTGTATTGCTTCTTTTTCTTGTATTGAACATTCAAGTTACTTCCAAAAGACTTGGGACTTGTGGAAGAAGAAGGATGATATGACTAGTTTAGATGGGTGAGTGGATGAAAAGGATTCAAGGGTATGCATCTATGTTGATCTTGAGGAAAGATAGGAGATGGAGGGACGTAAGGACCCAAGATGGATGACAAATTAGGAGAATTAGGAGGGGAAAGTGAAGGGACATAAGGGCCCAATATGGAAGGAAGACATGAAGCCCTTAGCAGTGGTGGAGGAGGTCCAAGGATGGACATGGAAGATGCAAAAGGATAATCAATAAGTTCATCAGTGTCTATATGACAACCAAGGATATCAGCATCTTTGGAGTGAGCATTGGAATTTTCAATAGAATTGTGAACATCTTGAATATGAGCATTTTCCTTGATAGGATTGTTCAAAGCTTGGAAAGACTTAGGAAGAGTAGAAAGTAGAAGCGAGCATGGAGTGGTAGAACAAGAAGATGGAAGACTTTGATCTTGACAAGGATCATTGGGTAGCATAAGCGTATCAACTTTCTTTTGATTTTCAATAGGCATTACATCAGAAGTAACAACACCATTTTTAATAACCTTAATGGAAACATCATCTTTGAAAAGCGCAAGTGTGGTAAGGTTATTTTGATCGTCAATAAGCTCAATGGTGCAAGTAGTAGCTTGATCTTGCTTAGGAGATGGTGGAATGAATGCAGAAGAGTGTAGAGGATCAAAAGAACCATGAAACGGATCAGAGACATCATGAAAATAATTGGATGAAATGGAGGGTTCTTGATCTTGATCTTTTTCTATATTCTTTTCTTTATCATTTTTAAAGTCCTCTTGACATGGAGCCACTTCTAAGGACAAAGAAGCATGTTGGGATTGTATGGAAGACTTTAGAAGAGATGGTGAAGAATTAGTTGAAGTAGGCACTATGGCAGATGAAGGCTTAAGATCTTTCAGTTTAGCATCATGAGAAGTATTTGTAGCAAATTGAAGGTGAGCTTGAGTTTCTTTAAGAGGTAGCCCTTGAGGATAACTATAGGGAACTGCATGAAAAGTATTAAGATCTTTGTTGGATGAAGGATTTGTGAAAAATTTGGAAGACTCAGAAGCTTTAGGAGATGTATGAGTATTGGAAGAAGTAGGGGATGGAAGGGGACCATCACAAGACAAAGGGTCATCATTAACATGATCTTGCTCAGAAGTGAAATTTTGATTTTCAGTAGTGGAATTCTTAGAGGAAAGATTCTTGTAGTAGTAACATTTATAATCAGCACGTTGCATTTCATAGTCCTCAGCAGTAGTAGATGGATCATCCTCAAGGTATTGTCTACAAAAATAACCAAACTCTCTTTCAAAATCAGAATCATATGGATCACCATCATAATCTCTCCAATATGACAACCCATTTTTAGTAAGCATGAGTCTGCAACTAGGAGGACTCTGAGGAATAGAGGTGTCATAAGTATCACTACATTGTCCATCATCATAGTCATCAAAACTGGTACAAGGATTGTCACGTTGCTCATTATGGTATGGCTCACGAAGAAAAGAAAGGCTCTTGGGGGAAGTAGAGGAAGAATAAGATCGTGAAGAAGAGGAAGGTGAAGACCTAGTGGAAGAAGAAGACTTGGATAATGAAGAATGCGAATAATGTTTAGAAGAGTCATGGTAAGATTTGGAAGTTAAAGAAGGAGAATAATGTTTGGAAGAGGCATGGTAAGATGTGGAAGATGAGGAATGATGAGAAGACCTAGAAGATAAAGAGTGTTTGGAAGAAGGAGATTGTGAGAGAATCATGTCTATAATCCTAGCAAATGCGTCAGACTCAAGCATCTTTTTGTTTACTCTTGCCTTAAGTTGATGACTTGCGAGATTGTTGGAAAAATAATACTGTTTGAATTGAGCAATGAGTTCGAGATCATCCCTTCTCAAGAGAGGTTCTATAGCAAGATAGTTGAAACTCATGATTCTAGAAGAGGAGGAATCAAGCATGAAAGAAATGAATAGAAGAGATGAAATAGAAGAAAGTAGACTAGATAATAAGAGGAAAAAAATCAAGAAGACATGTAGAGTTTAGGAAGAAGAGAAAGAAGCATGAAGAAAGAAGAGAAAGGATGAAAATGGAAGACTAGGAAGACATGGGAGATGTGGAAGAAAGAAGACCGAGAGTCATTTTGAGCAAATTGATACCATTGAAATTCATTTGGATACTGAGAAATATGTAATAACCCCTAAGATCTAATCTAGACTAACCAAGGAAGACCAAAAATGACACAAATCAAGCAGATAACAAATGTTCACTATGTGATAGTTTCAAGGCAAAAAGTATGACTCTTGACCAGTGAACGTGAAAAACTCAGTTTTGAAAGCAAGTTGGTCAATGTTGTAGGTTGGATAGTGCAATTTCTTAGTTTGACAGATAGTAACAGCAAGTAAAAGACAAGTTTGCAAACAGTAAGTGATCAAACATGTCATAAAACACTTGGAACAAGGGCAAAAACAACCTTGCCAAGACAAGCACTTGTGATATCAAAATAGAAAATCTTATGAATGCTACTGTTTGTTTGAATGTTAAGAATGTTGTCACTGGTATAGCACAATCGAAGATAATTCAAGCAATTACTACCTAGAAGGACAAGGCTCATTACTTAGCAACTTGGCCCACAACTTGATGCTCCCTTGCCTCACACCAAGTGGTTGCCCACAAGAGATACTGGCGTCATCATGGAAGTGTCAAAAACACAACCAAAGGAACACATATGGTGAGTGTCTTGGGGTGATCCGGGTAAGTCCACTTGGATCAATCCTTGCACCAAGAAGCTAAGTGGCTAAAATAAGGTGGTCTCTATCTAATGGTTCGTAGTAAGGGCTTCCGTTCATAGCACCCCTCTTGCTCCTCATAAAGGACTAGGACGTCACGGCCTCAAGAGTACCTTAAGCATTCTTGCTTAATGCTTTCCTCATAGTCACAATCCCACAAGTTACTCACATCAAACAAAGATAAGTACTATGTCTACCAAGGTTTTGTCTCCTTGATAGCCTTGAGATTATAGTGGGTTGGAATAGCTTGGTATTAGCTTGTCCCCACTTGGGTCATTCCTCTTGATTGCTCAAGAGCAGGCCCGCTAAAGGATTCTAAATCTAAACAAAAAGTGGATCAATTCTTGAGGTTCAAGGTTTTTGGTTCACCAAAAGGGTGAAGAGCATACTCCCCTATCTCAAAAACTTCACCCAAACACACCAAGCTAAGATCATTTACCCTCTTGTTTTCAAAATTCAAAGATGGGTCAAGATTTTTTGGTTCACCAAAATGGTGAAGAGCATACTTCTCCTACCACCCAAGAATTCCTACAACAAGATCTTAAGTGTCTAATAAATGAAACAACTAGTTTTTGTCACACTTAAAAGGAAAGCAAATAAACAAGCAAGTTTTTTTTTGTTTTTTTACTTAGGGAAGCCCTGCAAAAACCATTAGTAGCCCTCTTTGACATGTGTTCTTTTGGCAAATTTCAAGCAATGAGAGCACCTACAAGCACAACTTGTTAGCTCCACAATAGTTAGCACATCAAAAATTAGATAATCTGCATGTAAAATAGCTAATCAAATAATAAAATCTAAAAATGAAACCATCATGGTTGGATTAGGCTCAGAAAGACCTTTCCAATGATATATCACACTTTGATTTTCAATACCATTTGCAAAATTTCAAAAAAAAATAGGTGCCCATTTTCCAAAGGCACGGATTTGAAAATGCTAGAATTTTCAAAAAAATTCAAAAAGATAGCTAAGAACCTGAAACTTGCAAGATAGATAAAATAACTCAAAAATAGCTCTCTACCAGGTCCAAGCGATATACCTCAGACTTCACCAGTATCGCGTGACATAGTTTCCTCTATCCGAGTGATATACCTCAGTCTGAGCAATATACTTCACAATAGGCGGGTGATACTTCGCACGACACCAGGCGATATACCTTAATACAGGCATGCGATTCTTCTGAGACGCGAAGTGTCACGCGGGTATTATAAGGTATATCACGCGATATACTAAGAAGTATCACGCAATATACTGAGAAGTATCGCACGATATTCTAAGACAAAAAAAACAAAAACCAGAGAACAAAAATTATGCTAAAAACTTGCCAAAAAAATGACAGAAAATAATGAAAATGCAGAAAAGGAAGGGACAAAGCTAGTCTACTCTGCCCCACGGTGGGTGCCAAAAATGTGTGCTATAAATGTGTCACACTTTTATGGATCATTACATACAAGGAAACTCAAGAATGAGCTCTCACAAATCAATCCATAGCTCCCTAGGCATGGAGTGCAAGGGTTTTTAAGAATGCTTTTAGCTAAAGCTATTTAGCCTATAACCTTGCTAGTAAACCATGCAATGGGAGATTCAATGAAGACAAGGGAAAGAATGCCAATATCCCCAAGAATCAAAAATGTAAATGCAATGCAATGCTATGCTAGAATGGAAATGCAAGCTAAGCTATGGAAATGAAAGATAGTGTTACAACCCAAGCTAATTAATCTATGTGAGCTAATCTAGAGCATAGAAATGAAGCTAATCTAAGAAAGCATAAATATGAAGCTAAGCTAAGAATGCAAGAATGAGATGTAGAATGCAAGAATGAGATGTAGATGCTAAGAATGCTCCAAATCTTCAAAAGCTCTAAAGTGTACTTAGAAAACCTATAGCATAATATTAGCATAAAAAGTTGGGGATCCAGAATGAAGAAGAGAGCTCTCCTTTTAAAGGAAATGAGAAGGAATGGACCATGGAGATTAAAAGGAAAAAGATTTAATCAAGGGTGGAGCTTGAAAGAGGAGCAATCCATGTGCACAAATATCTTCCAATGAGAAAATAAGAGTTGACTTTTGTGTCCATATGAAACAAAAAGTTCTTTTTTCCCTTTTTATAAAGTAAGAATAATGCTTTATTTGTGCAATTTAGGATAAGAGGAAAAGTGGGGGCTTTTATTTATTTAAAAAGGGAGGAAATATTCCTTTTAAATAAATAAAAACTTAGGATAAAATGGTTAGCTCATAGAAAATAATCGAATAAATGATAGAACTAGGATTTGATCAAGAACAAGCAATTGAAGATTTAGCAAAAGGGGCTAATAGTCTAGATGACCATTTTTAAGTGTATACAATATACACATATATATATGTATAGATGTATACATATATACACACACATATATATATGTATACATATATACATATGTATACATGTATACATATCTACATACCTATACATGTATACATATCTACATACGTATACATGTATACATATCTACATACGTATACATATATACATATGTAGATATGTATACATATGTGTAGACATATGTACATATGTACATATGTGTACACATATCTACATATGTACATATGTGTACACATATCTACATATGTACATATGTGTACACATATCTACATATGTACATATGTGTACACATATCTACATATGTATATATGTATACATATCTACATATATATATATATATATATATATATATATATATATATATATATATATATATATATATATATATATATATATATATATATATATAATTCAAAGGAGGAATTATGAAATAGAGTTGTAGGTAGTTATCTTTTCTATAATGATGGAGGAGTGAAAGGTAATCATCAATGAGGTTGCTGCTATTAGATCATACATGAATATACTTATTATTTTGAATTTGAGCTCGGGCATCATGCAATATTATTGTTGTCATTACATGCTTGTAGCTTTTGTGCTTGGTTTTTCTTTCAGAAGTGCATGGCTTGACTATGCACATACATAATTGTAGATGAGGATCAATAATAGGATGCCATTCATTTCTTAGATATTTTTTATCTAACCCCCATCTCTCTTTTCTTTGCAGGTTTTGGATCACATAGGGGCACACTAGATTCATACCTGGGTAAAAAATTCATCACTTCAGGAAATGTCTGGCACCCTTATTATTTATGTTCATCCTCTTATGTATGCTTGTACTCTTGCATTTTCTTCTGAAAGTTATTTTCCTTGTATAGTATATACAAGTTATTTTTCATATATATACATGTAATCTTTAGATGCAAAAATTTCTTTTCCTTTACATGTATCTTTGGCACATGAAATTAACACAAATTAAACAAGATCATCTAATAATGCAAACTAGGGTACTATAGTCACTCATCTAGTAATTAATTCCCCAAACCATTACTAAGGATTGAACAGAAGTCTAAGTCCCCAAACCTATTGTTCTATGTGTCTAAAACAATATATGGTACACAATGTTAGAATTAGGAGAGATAGGTACTGAGAGGGGAGGGGTGAATCAGTGCCTTCAAAAACTTTAATTGAAAAACTTTTTAGATCTATAACTGTGTACTGTGATAACCGATCAAAATAACTTGAATATAATTGTATAAATCAATCATCTAGTTAACTTGAGAAAGTAAACAACATGAAATCAATATGACAATCAGATAACACAAGTATTTTGGTAATGCAGAAACCCTTGTAAGAAGGTAAAAACTGCGGTGGGGATGACACCCACAAATTCTTCACTACTGTAGATAGAAAAGGTTTGCCTGTTAAGGCTACAAGTTTTGATCACTTCTGGTGATCTTACCCTGTTAGGAGTAACATATTAGATCAGCTAGATCTACCTAGTTATAGGATTTAAACAACACTAATGAAGTGTGTACTCGGTTAAGAGATTTACATAAGACTGTTAAGTCTACTCTGTTAAGAGATTTATCAAAAAAATCTATCACAATTGTCACAAAGTAATAGGCAATTATCTACTAGTTGACAACTCAATTGTTTGAAATAGATCTATAAGTGCTCATCAAAATATCACCATATCTGTGATGGTTCTCTACTCTATTCTGCTCAGTAAACTGATTGTCTTGAAGTTAGGCAATGTCTTCAAGTGCTCTGTGATTTATATATATTAGTTCACCAACCTCATAAAATGGTGTGAACATACAAAATATATAGTGTTCTATTTTTGCCACTTTAGCAAAAATTAGGTTACAAAAATAATCATAACCCTAAGATCTACGGTGCAAAATAACCTAGATCAACTATTACAATAAGATAAACATTACTTTTAATGAGTATCTTTTACAATAAATGCTCCTCGATCTTGGTAAACCATTTTATGAATTGTTGTAACCATTTGCATAGAAGAACGTGCCATTTCAGATTACTATGCCATTTTTTGTGATCATCGATAAACATTGTATAATCTGCTCAGTGTATACTGTGATGCTCGATGTTTACTGATTGTCGGTGTCAATGTCGCTAGTGCTCGATAAAATGTGTGATGCTCAGTGTAAAGACTTTATCGACTGCTCTGTCTTACTTTTGGTTACCAACCAACTCAATATAAATAACTGACTGACTTGTTTACTATCCTTTGATACTAATGACAACCTTAAATGCTCAATAGAGATTAACAATCTCCCCCTTTGGCATTAGTATCAAAACTTAGAATGTATATAGACAAAATGTTTCTATATATTCCTTATATCTCCGCCATATACATATCCACAACAAAAAATTTCTAAGTCCTTTGGTACAAAGTACTCCCCCTCGGTGCATGCTCCCAATAGTATTAACATACATATCAAAGTATATGTATTTGGCATATACATGTTTTCCCCCTTTTTGATAATAATGCCAAATGCATAAAAAATATATAATGTATACTTACATCTTATCAAAAATGTTTTGATGGGTTTTCTTTACAAACTCCAAGAGGTTGTCCCATTCCTCTTTCAAGTTGGTAAGAGCAATATGCTCAAGACTGACTTGTGCATGCATGTTAAAGATATTATCCAACACTAAAATCTCTAGTATTGCTACAAGTTGTTTAGCTTTGACAATATGTGCTTCAAAAAGTTTCAGGTAAGGAATGAGTTCTTTTTGTAACTATGTGACCTGATCAGTGATGTGTGCTTCTTGTTTTCTTAAATTTTCTATCAACCACCGGAGTTCCTAAACTCGGTGAATATGCTTTAAGAAAGCAGTTGGCTTGGCGATAGCTGCTTGTGTACTCAACTTTATCTCTACTTCTAAACCTTTTATCTTTTCACTAACTTTTATAGTGAAGGTGTTTGAAGTACAAAGCTTGATAAAAAATTGACAGATTATCTGGGTAATAGATTTTACCTTAGTAATGACCTCAGATAATTTTACCTTGTTCAGTGCCACTTCTGTGCTAATCCTTTCTACCAATTTGTCCTGAATTTTTGATTTTGCCTGTTCTTCTCTTCTTTTGTCTGCATCTGTATCAGGGGCATTGATTTTGTCAGTGAGTGTAGCAAGTTGATCTATGATGGGAGTATTCTCATCAATATTTTTCTTTGGTACTATCTATTGTAGAATATCCCTCACATCATTTAACACTTCTTTACATTTGTGTTCTTGCCTTAACTTTTCTTGTGCTGCTTTCCTTGAATATAATTCCCCATATCTACTTAGTGCTTTGGGGCTTAGGGTTCTTGGGTCACATTCTGGTATAATTATAACTTCATCAATGGTGACCGACCCTTTGGCTTTCTTCTTCTTCTTCTTTTGTGCAATAGGTGACTTCTTCTCACTTATAACAATAGCTTTTTCTCCACTTTTCAGAGTATCCTTCCTAATTGACACCGTATTTTCCTTCTTTTGCTCCTTGGTAGATGGTGTGGGAGTCTTAGTTGTAGTGTTAGGTGGGTTCACCTCGATCAACTTTGTTTCTTCTGGTTCCTTTGTTTTTGTAGACTATGCCTCTATTTTGGTAGGCTCATTTGTATCTACAAGTTATTTAGGTGCTTGTTTCTCAGTTGTATCTTTATTTTTCTCAGGATGAGAAGCATCAGGTTGTACTTGTGAAAGTATCTCAACTGCCTCTGCAAGTATAGGTAGTTCACCTGGTAGAGATGTAAACACACTATCAGTGTCTAATGCTTCATCTTTGTTTGGTGCAATTGTCACATCTTCATCATCCTCATCATCAGGATCACCGTTAGTGGTGTCCTCAATGAGTGCATCGTCATTGATTTTCTTCTGCAAGTGGATCTTTACTTGATCTGGTGCATCCTGTGAAATTCTTATTTCTTCCTTTTGTTCGGTGATATCAATTACCTCGGTAACTGATATACCAGTGTCCTCTATTTTCTTTCCTTTGTTATCATCGATGAAAATACCTTTACCTTTTGAATTGTGTCTCTTCTTAGATAGTTTCAAGAATGCTTCCTATTCAGATTTCTCTTCTGCTTTCAAAATTGATGTCCATAGAGAATCACATGTGACATCCATATCACCCACATTCTCATCCATTATCCACATTTCTCTATTCTTGACTAGAAATCTAGCCTAATACTTTGTCATGTATTCACTTACAACAACATAGCTAAAGTGTTAGGCTGCACGACTTAATGATCATTCTCTTTTCTTTTTCTCTATATCTAGTGCAATAGCCCATCTCTCATTTATTTTGTCATCAAGTTCCTTCGATAATTGACATGCAAATTCCATTGGTACTCTCTTGAATTTAATCATCATCTGGATGATAGCATGTTCTAGCTTTGTCTTGTCCTTAATTGACATTTTGTCAAATTTGCCTATGCCTAGATCTGTAAGATTTCCATTCTCAATTATATCTTCAATTATTTCTTTTATTGTACTTTCCCTGTTATGAACTAACTTGAATTGATTAGGATCATTTTGAGTGTCAGTCTCCTCTATAACTTCTTGACTTCTTATGTATTTCCTCTTTTTCTTCAGTGTCTCAGCTACTTTCTTGTTCTTTCTCTTAACATATTTCTATGTCGGTGTAGCTACTCTTCTTTTTGCTACTTTTACTACTTATTTTTCAATAGATTGTGCTACAGTTGATGAATGTGTCCTCACTCCTTAAGGTTATGGTAACTACATTTCCTATTCAACATTGGTGGGAGGAACTGGTGTGTGATCCTTTTCTTTATCTGACTCAGTCTCCTCACTATCATAGGGCTTGCCAGCCAACTGTAACTGACCTTTAGTTGTTTCTTTAACCGGTGACTCCTTAGATGAGTCAAATGCATTTCCATATTTTTTTGTGAGATATTTTCTCATTTTCTTTGCCCTTCTAAACATTTTTCTAATCTCTATGTCTATAGTGATTCGTGACTTAGCTTCCTCATATACACAAAACCTACTGGTAGTGATGTCTATCGGTAATGCCAGCAATGCATTAATAGATTTCAAAGCAAAATCATGGTTCATTTCATATCCCATCGGTGTTAACCATTTTGTTCTTGGTTCTACTACCTTTATCATAGATTGGTCTATGTTGACTACAAAACATATGTCATCTTCAAATTTAATCACTAATTCCCTTGGAATTCTACTCCTTTGTTGTATTTTTGCCTTAAATTCCTTGAAATATGCATTAAATTCCTTATTCAAATTATCTCCTAGACTTTTCATCATTTCACCAATTTCTGCAGTTATCGGTTTGTCAGATTGCTAGTTTACTTTACTGATACTAGGTACATATTTTTGCAGATAGAAAAATATACAGACAAGTAGTGATCCATACTTACATGTATTGGACTTCTTTTCTTTTATTGTCTTCATATTATCTTGTAGTTGGTGTAGTAGCAATTTGGCAAGATCGACCTAGTGATCTTTCTTCACAATTTTATATGCCATGTCGATGGCACTACAGGGTACACTATTTAGTTTGCTAGATTGAAATATCTTGTACCCAATGACAAGTGCTATGAATTTTACCACTGGGTCTTTGATGGTTGAGATTTTCAGTGCCCTACCATCCCATTGAGCTCTAGTGTTCTTTTCAACATCGAGACGAGATGAACTTCGAAAGGCTTTGGCTTTGTCGATTCTAGGGTACCCAGTAACCCTACTGATAATCTTCTTTGTGACCTCAACAGGTTTATCTAAGCAAAATTTTCCATCATGAAATCTTCTTAGCACAATTCTTATCCAGTCGTTTTTGAAAGATTGTGGGAAGTATGTAAAACACAATAACCCTGACTCCCCAATCTTCTTGTATTCAGATTTTATCTTTCCATCCGGTCCATAGACTTGTTGATAAGTAGAAATGGTCTCAAAATCACATACTTCTCTGATTTTGTAGTGAATATAGGCCCTAACATCTTCTATTAACAAAACCCTATTTGGAATACTTTAAAATGTGCCCATATCGTCTGTTTGTGCTGCGACCTTGGGATGTGGTTTGAATTTGTCCTCAGTGAAATTTTCCCTAACTATTAATTCTACTTCCTCCTTAATGTTTTGTGATTTGTTTACAGTTGATGTTGATGCCATAAATTGTTTCTAGGGTTTCGACAAGCAATAGATAACTAGTGTTCGGTATGTAGATGAAATTATTCGATATCATCGAAGAATTGTTGTCGGTTCAATCTACAGTGACTTTGAATCTTTGTTGAAAATCTTTAGCTTGAACTCTTCTCTATAAAATCTCTTTTCTTCAAAATTGCAATGTAACAATGAACTCTATTTCATGCATATATATAGACTTTTTGATATTCCCACTCAAAATTTAGTGCATTAAATACGTGACCTAACTTTTGGTATGAAACAACTATCAGCTCGGTAATGTCTACAATTTCCTTTGCTTAGTTACCCTATAATTTCTTCATCAATTTGCACTATTGTCGGTTAACCTTGTTTAGTGATTACTGATGGGTAATCAACTCTCGTTTCTTCTTTTATTGACTATGTGACATTTGCAAACTCACAACACATAAACCATAATGCATCTTTATTCATGCAGATTTGGTATTTGTCCATCATATATAAGGAACTGTATGTAAAATGTGATAATTCAAAATGTCAGTTCCATACATACCTTTGTCATCTTAAGTAGAGGTACCCATGTCACCCAATCCAATGGACAAGGTTTCACTGACAGTGTTACTTGACTTAGCATTCTCCTTAGATGCCTTCTTCCACATTATGTTCCTTAACTTCATAATTTCTACAATGTTATATCCACTCTCAAATATATGGTTTTCATCAGGTGCTTGGTCTCTGCTGTTCTTGCTTAAATGACCAATCTTGTGACAATGCATACATGTCATTGTTGCATTTGTCCAATTTCTTGATTGTCCAATCTGATTCTTTCTGTAATAGTTTGTTGCAATATGTCCATACCGACCACATACAACACAACTAGTCCATGTATTATAATCCCAAACATATGAGTTACCTTGTCTCTTTGGTTGATATGGCTTTCATCGTAGTTTTTCTTTAGGTGTCCAAACTTGTTTCATTCTTTCCTTGTAGTCCCTTGTAGTGTGTCCATGCTTATTACAAGTATAGGATATTTTCTCCTCAGTAGTATTATTAACAATGTCATTCTTCTTAGCTCTGCATTCATAAGCTGGATGTCCAAACTTACCACAGTAATAACAATGTCCATTGAATTTTGGAATGACAGGAGGTTTACCTTGTGCTTTGCTTCTGCACACATTAGATGTATGTCCTGGTTTTCCATAGTGATAAAATGTCAACACTTTAGGTTTCTGACTTTGATTGTTGATGACTTTTTCAGCTTGTTGTGATGATTCTCCTTCACTGGTGTAGCCTATACCGGCTCTGCTTCCCAATCTTCTCTGATTAGTCAGGAAATCATCAATCTTTTTAGAACTATCCTTAGCTATCTTCATCATTTCATTGTGTTGCTTTTGAATCTTTATTTCATTTCTCAATTTTTCATTATCTTCTCTAAGTATTGCAACATCTTCAAGTCTTCTTGATAATTCTCCATTTACTCAGTTCATTTCTTGATTAACTATCATCATCTGATTTGATACTTGGAAGTGAAGATCAGTGAGTCTCTGTATTTCACTTTCTTTCGCTTGGAGTTGTTCAGTTATCAGTCTTCGGTCTTCAATAGCCAGATTTTGATCTTGTTCAGCTTGTCTAGCATTGTTCATGATTTCCACCATTCTCACCATTTGAGATTCATGACCAATTTGAAGTGCTTTCACTTGCTCAAATAGATGTTGATTCTTTTCAAACAAGTCAGAGATTATGCTTTCAGATCCATCAAAGATGCTTCCAGAGCTTGATCCAATATGATCAAATATTTCATCAATAGGTTCTTCATGATAACCGATTTCATTTAGCTGAATTGCAAGGTTCTTCCTTTCAACCATTAATTTCTTCAGTTCTTCCTTGGCTTGTTTATACTATTCCACAAACATCTGTATTTGTATCTTTTGATTCTCAATAGTTTTGTCAAGTTTGTATCTCTCCATGACTTAGATCTTTACCCTTCAGTGGTTAGATTGTTCAACAAGAGAACTGAGCTCTGATACCAATTGTTGGAAATAGGAGAGATAGGTACTGAGAGGGGAGGGGTGAATCAGTGCCTTCAAAAACTTTAATTGAAAAACTTTTCAGATCTATAACTATGTACTATGATAACTGATCAAAATAACTTGAATATAATTGTATAAATCAATCATCTAGTTAACTTGAGAAAGTAAACAACATGAAATCAATATGAAAATCACATAACACAAGTATTTTGGTAACACAAAAACCCTTGTAAGAAGGTAAAAACTGTGGTGGGGATGACACCCACAAATTCTTCACTACTGTAGATAGAAAAGGTTTGTCTATTAAGGCTACAAGTTTTGATCACTTCTGGTGATCTTACCCTATTAGGAGTAACATATTAGATCAGATAGATCTACCTAGTTATATGATTTAAACAACACTAATGAAGTGTGTACTCAGTTAAGAGATTTACATAAGACTGTTAAGTCTACTCTATTAAGAGATTTATCAAAAAACTCTATCACAATTGTCAGAAAGTAATAGGCAATTATCTGCTAGTTGACAACTCAATTGTCTGAAACAGATCTATAAGTGCTCATCAAAATATCACCTTATCTATGATGGTTCTCTACTCTGTTCTACTCGGTAAACTGATTGTCTTGAAGTTAGGCAATGTCTTCAAGTGCTCTGTGATTCATATATATTAGTTCACCAACCTCATAAAATGGTGCGAACATACAAAATATATAGTGTTATGTTTTTGCCACTTTAGCAAAAATTAGGTTACAAAAATAATCATAACCCTAAGATCTACAGTGAAAAATAACCTAGATCAACTATTACAATAAGATAAACATTACATTTAATGAGTATCTTTTACAATAAATGCTCCTTGATCTTGGTAAACCATTTTACGATTTGTTGTAACCATTTGCATAGAAGAATGTGCCATTTCAGATTACTATGCCATTTTATATGATCATCGGTAAACACTGTATAATCTGCTCATTGTATACTGTGATGCTCGGTGTTTACTGATCGTCGGTGTCAGTGTCACTAGTCCTTAGTAAATTGTGTGATGGTCGGTTTAAAGACTTTACCGGATGCTCTGTCTTACTTTTGGTTACCGACCAACTCAATATAAATAACCAGCTACTCTGTCTTACTTTTGATACTAATGACAACCTTAAATGCTCAATAGAGATTAACACACAACAGCAGCAAGAATGCAATGATAGCAATAACATTGCATGATGCCCGAGCTCAAATTCAAAATAGTAAGTGTATTAATGTATGATCTAATAGAAGCAACCAAATTGATCATTACCTTTCACTCCATCATTATAGAAGAGATAACTACCTACAACTAGGGCATCATGCATTATTTATGAGCTCACTGTTTGAGCACCTCATGTCCCTATTTGATTGGTCAGTGATCAAACAGTGAGCTCATAAATAATGCATGATGCCCTAGCTTGCAGCCCGCAAGCCATCAAGACATTTCCTCATGAAATGATCATAAATGAGGAGTACCACATAGTGAATATCAACAACAAAACAAATAAAGAGATATCAAACACTTCACACAATATATGTTGTTTTATAATATTTTATTAAGATTGAATATATTGTTTTATGAGCTCACTGTTTGAGCACCTCATGTCCCTATTTGATTGGTTGGTGCTCTATTTGTTATATTGATGCTATTAGATAAAATAGGGACATCAAATAGGGACATTAGTAATAAAATAATACACTTACTATTTTGAATTTGAGCTCATAAAGATTAAGATATCCTACTATTTTGAATTTCTATGTGCTTTGAGCCAATGAAATTTTTGTAATTTTATAATTTTGAAAAAGAAAGTGTCATTTGTAATTTTTGTGAATTCAAAGAGCTGCCACAAAGACAACACTGCACTTTTGCATATCGTGAAGAGGACATTGTTTATGAGCTCACTGTTTGAGCACCTCAATTTTATTTTGATGGTATTTGTTGATTTAATGGCACAATATGAATGTTAATAGTGGCATTGTTTACATCTTATCATTCGGAATGCTCGATGACCTGTGAGCTTTGAGAGCTAGGGCATCATTGCTATTACCTTCAAGGTATTATGTGAAGTGTTTGATCTCTCTTTATTTGTTTTTTTGTTGATAATCACTATGTGGTATTCTCTGTTTATGATCATTTCATGAGGAAATGTCTTGGTGGCTCGCAGGCTGCAAGCTAGGGCATCATACATTGTTTATGAGCTCACTATTGAATACTGGCATTATTTACATCTTTTCATTTGGAATGCTTGATAACTTGTGAGGTTTGAGAGCTAGTGCATCATTGCTATTACCTTCAAATAATTGTGTGAAGTATTTGATCTCTCTTTATTTGTTTTGTTGTTGATATTCACTATGTGGTACTCCCTGTTTATGATCATTTCATGAGGAACTGTTTTGTTGGATCACGGGTTGCAAGCTAGGGCATCATACATTGTTGATGAGATCACTGTTTAATAGTAGCATTGTTTACATATTTTCATTTGGAATGCTTGATGAGCTACGAGCTTTGAGAGCTAGGGCATCATTTTTATTACCTTCAAGGCATTATGTGAAGTGTTTGATACATTGTTCATGAGCTCACTATTTAATACTGGCATTGTTCATGAGCTCACTATTTAATATCTAGCTAGGCCATGTAAATGGTACTAGGCCAACCCAATCAGCCCAACAAAATATGTCATGTTTATCTTTTTCAAATATAATCATTCATCATTTTGTTCTTGTTCTTCACACAAATATTGCATCAAAAGTAATTGTAAACAATGATTCAAAGAAAAAAGAAACAACTACAATAGATCAGACCCCAAAAGAATACAGTCAACTAAAATAGCTCACGGTCTCAATGAAATAAATAGTGTATAAAATAATATATGGTGCACAACAACAGCAAGCATGCAATGACAGCAATAACATTGCATGATGCCCAAGATCAAATTCAAAATAGTAAGTGTATTAATGTATGATCTAATAGCAACAACCTCATTGATCATTACCTTTCACTCCATCATTATAGAAGAGATAACTACCTACAGCTAGGGCATCATGCATTGTTTATGAGCTCACTATTTGAGCACCTCATGTCCCTATTTGATTGGCTAGTTCTCAAACAATGAGCTCATAAATAATGCATGATGCCCTAGCTTGCAGTCCACAAGCCATCAAGACATTTCCTCACAAAATGATCATAAACAGGGAGTACCACATAATGAATATCAACAACAAAACAAATAAAGAGAGATCAAACACTTCACACAATATATGTTGTTTTATAAGATTTTATTAAGACTAAATATATTGTTTTATGAGCTCACTATTTGAGCACCTCATGTCCCTATTTGATTGGTCGGTGCTTTGTTTGTTATATTGATGCTATTAGATCAAATAGGGACATCAGTAATAAAATAGTGCACTTACTATTTTGAATTTGAGCTCATAAAGATTAAGATATCCTACTATTTTGAATTTCTATGTGCTTTGAGCCAATGAAATTTCTATCATCATGATGAAGTAATGATGCATTAAATATCTTACTTATGTCTCTATTTGATTGGAGGGTGCTCTATTTGTTATATTACTACTATCAAAATAGAATGGCAGTGGTGATTCAATGCATCTACAACCTCAACAACATGGTAGCATTGATGCAATAACAAAAAATACATTACAAATGCCAAGCTCACAGTCTCAATGAAATAAATAGTATATAAAACAATATATGATGCACAACAATAGCAAGCATGCAATGACAACAATAACATTGTATGATGCCTAAGCTCAAATTCAAAATAGTAAGTGTATTAATGTATGATCTAATAGCAGCAACCTCATTGATCATTACCTTTCACTCTTCCATCATTATAGAATAGATAACTACCTACAACTAGGGCATCATGCATTATTTATGAGCTCACTATTTG
This sequence comes from Chamaecyparis obtusa, assembly GCA_027943335.1. Classification (NCBI taxonomy): domain Eukaryota; kingdom Viridiplantae; phylum Streptophyta; class Pinopsida; order Cupressales; family Cupressaceae; genus Chamaecyparis; species Chamaecyparis obtusa. Next base: position 1,564,481 of record BSBK01003030.1, read on the forward strand.
AGCACCTCATGTCCCTATTTGATTGGCTGGTGCTCAAACAATGAGCTCATAAATAATGCATGATGCCCTAGCTTGTAGCCCACAAGCCATCAAGACATTTCCTCATGAAATGATCATAAATGGGGAGTACCACATAGTGAATATCAAAACAAAAAAAAAATAAAGAGAGATCAAACACTTCACACATAATATGTTGTTTTATAAGATTTTGTTAAGACTAAATATATTATTTTATGAGCTCACTGTTTGAGCACCTCATGTCCCTATTTGATTGGTCGGTGCTCTGTTTGTTATATTGATGCTATTAGATCAAATAGGGACATAGAACTCGATATCAACCTATCATTTATCCATTCCAAATGATATAAATCCATTTGAATAAATGTCCATATGAAATCTAGAGCAATACATTAATTTAATAGCGAATTCATGATTTATAATGCCCCTTGATTTATAGTGAATTAATTTTATAATGAATTCATGATTTATAATTCAGTTGTAGCAGCTCAATGTGTTTGAACTCAAGAATACCCATTACTTAGTTTCCTACAAAGCCTTTCGCAAAATCTGTCTGAAAATGAGAAGCTATGAGAAGGTGACATGAAGCTAATGAAAGGAGGCATCTCCAATTTGTTTTACAGATATACACATTAAGAATCATGTTAGATAATACAAGGAAATTCGATCAAAATAGGGAGACAATCGCTACATTGTTGTCTAACTTTCAAAGAGAAGGTGATGAAAAATGTTATTGTCCATACAAGAGTTGTAACAGCTTAAAGACAAGAAGAATCAAAATCAAAATAGCAAAGAGACATTATAGGAAGAATGGTCACATTGAAGGGGGGTTTGATTATAATCCAGTGGTAAGTTGTTTGTTATATTATTTTCACAATTAATATACATATGAACCATGGAAGGAGGTTTGATTATCACATTGAAGGGGGGTTTGATTATCATCATTTTTATATAGGTTAATCTCCCCAGTGTGAATATAGAGGAACATGGAGGTGTGTGTATTGAAGTTGAATATCATGATCCCATGGAAGATGGCAATCATGCACCAGAAAACATATTTGAAGATGATGGTATGAATGCATTGATCATTGACACATTTGGTACTGGTATTGTTGGTGGTGGTGCTGCTTCTGATGATGATGATTATGATGAGGATGACATTGACGATGCTCTACTTGAGAAGTTGGATAGGACCCTTTATGAAGACTCACAATCTACTTTTCTCTTTGTTGTATTGTTGTTGGTGAATTTGAAGGTTATGAATGGTTTATCCAACGTAGCAATGTTACGTATGCTAAGGTTTGTCATATATGTCATTATAGTCTATAAAAGGTGAAACATGTACCATTAAAATTGTTTATAGTAATGACTTATATTATTTGTTACAGATTGATAGGTGACTTTTTGTTACCACCATCAAATGTTCTCCCTTGCTCGTACCAAAAATTATGTGCCACTATGAAACATATTAGAATGAAGTATCAAATAATAGATGCTTGTCCTGAGGATCATATTATTTATTATAAAGAACATGAAAATGCAACAAAATGCCTTGAATACCATACGAGAAGATATCAAGATGATTAAGTGACACAAAAGGTGCCTCACAAGGTTCTTCATCACATCCTCGTTATTCCACGTTTGAAATGATTATTCAGGTGCAATAGCTTGGCACAATTTATGGATTACCATGCATGTGGTAGGAGTTGAGATGACATCATTTGTAGATGATTCATTATTTATGGACATAGAAGAAAAGTGGCCACACTTTAAAGAGGAACCTCAAAATCTCAAGCTTTCTCTGGCAGTAGATGGTGTTAATCCGCATGGAGAGATGAGATCCATTTGCTTGGTGTGGCCTATCTTTGTTATAAACAATAACCTTCCTTTATGGATGTCAATAAAGAGGGAGCACATTATGTTGGCAATGATTGTTTGAGGTATCTTATTATTTTATAGTTATCTACATGTAATTATAAGTCTTGGAGTGAAATGGCCACAATAATTATCTAATGTTGTTAATTCAACTAGGTAAGTACCAAGTGAAAGATATGAATTTATATATTGTGCATCCTATCGACGAGTTGATAGTGTTATGGAATAGTTTCACTATGTATGACATCTCCCGACCAATTGGACAAAGACAATTTTAATTCCATGCAATGCTTGTGTGGACAATTCATGATGCCCTAGGGTTGACACATTTCTATGGTATGTTATGGTGAATTCTAGTTGTACACGATAATTCAAATTCTAAAAATATACATATTTAATCCAATTTTATCATTATCTTGTAGGTCTTCAAACAAAGGGAAAATTTGCTTGTCCAATGTGTGGTCCAAAGATGAAATCCTGTCATTCTAAAATTTTATGAAAATAGGTGTTTGATGAGTATCAATAGTTCCTCCCCAGAAATCATAAGTATCAAAGTGCAGAAAGACATATTTTCAATGGGAAAGAAGAGACTACATCAAAGCCTTGAAGAATGACACCTCGCCTATGGCAATTGGAATATAATAGAATTCAAGGTAATATCATTCCACGTAATGGTCGATGTTTGAAAATTATATATTTTGATTGTGTTTTGTTGGCTAATTATGTAGTTGATGATCTTGAAGGTCATGAAGGCATCACTAACCAGCTTCCAAAAGGATTAAAATGTTATCCCAGAGAATTTAGTAGGCTGCCCTACTATGAGAATCTACAAATTGTGCATTTGTTTGATACTATGCATATTGAAAAGAATGTAACAAAGACACTGTAAAAAAATATTGGATGGAAAGCATGACAAAGAAAAACTTGGCAAAATTTGTAGTGACATTCATGATTCCAATCATGCAATGAAAAATATCATTGAATCAAATAACAATGGAGACCGGATTAATGCAAGTGCTCTTCCTTGGTTATTAACAGAGCAACAAAGTAATGCCATAAAAGAAATGATATGAAAAGTTTGATTTCTTATAGGATTTGTTACGGATATAAGCAATCTCATATCAAAGAAAAATGATTTTGGGTCAAGGATGAAAATGCATGAGTGACATACCTTCATCAAGGTAAGTCATAGTCTTTTGTATTTACAATATATTTGTGTAATTGCATTCAATTTTCATTGTATGAAATGACCAGTTGACAATTGTTGTAGTATTTGCTTACCCTATCTCTCCTAGAGAACTTTGACAATAATATCAAACAAGTGATATATGATCTTGGAAAATATATGAGGTAAGTAGTGATATTTGTTCAATATATCAAACAAGTAATATATTGTAAAGTCTCGTATTTATATATTTATGTCTTGAATCCCTTATAGGTGGTTGTCATCTAAAGAAATTCATAAAGAAGATATAAAATATTGTAAGAAAAGGATTTTTCAATTAATATGTGAAATGAAAAAGTGTTTACCGCTAGCTTTTTCAATGCACAAGAACACTACCTCATACACCAAGTTGAGGAGATTGAATTATGTAAACCTATACATGCTAGGTCAATGTGGATGGTTGAGAGACACTTGAAATTTTTTAAGGGTTTGGTATGACAAAGAGAAAGTCTTGAGGGATCTATGGTTGAGGGATTTATAGCATACCAGATGATGGTGTACATTACTCAATATATTCCTAATCTTGCAACAAAGACCCATATAGATTGCATTTGGGATCTCGACTCAATTAAAAATTTTGTAGGGGAGTACTTGGTGGGCAACGGTAGATTTAGGAAACTAAAAGGTAATAAATTATCAGATGTTATTGTAGTTAATTAATTCTTAATCTTCAAAATAAATCTATTGTAAGTCATCTATTTACTTTTGTATAGCTACTAAAGAATGGGATGCAATACATTTGTTTATTGCAAACAATCAAGATTGGATGATGACATGGATTGAATGATGTTAGCATGATGGTCATAGATTAACATGAGAATCCATGTCTTCATTAGTTATACAAGCTCATTGTAATGGAGATCCCAATGTTACACAAAAGAAAATAGATTTAGCATATGGTTTAAGAGATCGCTAGGTACTTATAATTTTTTTAATTAATCAACTGTATGTTTTTCAACTCGTAATGCAATACGTTATACATGTTTGACATTATTGCATGTGAAACACCACAAGGCTATGTTTTGCAATGGTTATCAATTTTGCATCAAAAAATTGGATGACATGAAGAGAACTTGTGATTCTAAGATAAGTGTAGTGTTCTAGGTGACTAATATTTCATCTAGAAATGACTTACATCCTCGAGAGTCAAAAAATTGATACTATGGTATTTTGGTTGATATAATTGACTGTGACTTTAATTTATTCAAATTAGTTGTCTTCATTGTGAAATGGTATAGAATACAACTCAATAAAAATGATCCTGATAGAACTGTTATTGAACATGACAATGGATTTCCAATGATTAATACAAGGTTGTTTGAGCCAGTTGGAGAAGAGCCCTATGTTCGTCCAAGACAATGTGAGAAGGTATTTTACTCAAAGGTTCCACATAGACTAGGATGGTCATTTTTTGTTGGACATGATCCAAGAGGAAGGTTGATAAAGTATACTATGATGGAAGAAGATATTGAGGAAGATGAAGAAGTGGAAGATGATGTAGATGATTATCACGATCGAGAGCTAGTCGAAGAAGAATATGAAGAAGAAGATGACGACGATGCTGCTACTGAGGATGATGATGCTGCTACTGATGAGGATGATGATGATGATGATGATGATGATGATGATGATCATGATCATGATCATGATGATGACGACGACGGTGATGATAGTGGTGGTGATGATGTCGTCGATGACGATGATCTTGATGATGAGATGGATGAAGAAGAATATTAATGACATGAATGAAATGTACAATTATGCAAGATGTTTGGCATGTTCTAATGATTATTTTATATGTACTACTCTTATTCACTTTGTTTTATATGTCCTACTTATATGAGAGTTGCTTCTGCTAATTTTCTATTTCCTTGCACATCAATGATGTTAAATCACAGGGGACTCTCTTTGTTCCTTGCAATGGAGTGAGCTAATTCTGAATTCCTTAGTAATTCCTTTTTATTGCATGGTTGTCTTTGGTTTGTCATTTTGTTTTGAGTGTCTAGTGATTTAAACCAAAGACTTTGACTTAGCCAAAAAAGTGAAAGTCTACATTAGAATGTTTCTTTTTATTGTAATTATAATTAGTATGAATGAACAAAATAATGACAATGCAATATTTGTGATAATGCAATATTTGTTGAAATAGTGTCGATGACTTTGGTCAATGTGCCTATGTGTCAATGTGGTGTTGGCCCATGCATGTTGAAGACTTCATGCACAAGTAATCTTGGGCATCAATTTTGGGTTTTCCCAAATAGGAAAAAGGTCTAGATACATAATTATATTTTATGTTTAAAAATAATGTGACAACTAATTAATCATTTTATGAAGAACTGATGTACATTTGGTATTGTAGGGAAATAGTGGATGTCAATACTTTTGGTGGGTCGATCAAACCACATTTACATCTACCCCATCTACATCTATACCTAATGTAGGAAATGAGTGCAACTTGTGCAAGGCTCAAGAGGCAGCTAGTGCCGCCAAGATTGCTTCAATGGCGAAAGCAAAAATCATATTTCTACGATGCCTTCTTTGTGTATTTTTTGCACTACTTTGTTGGGACCATATGCGTAAATGTGGGTAATAGAGGGCTATTGTAGATATTGATTTTTTTTTTAGAATTTCTAGTAGATACACAAAGAATATGCACATAAACATGACAAATGAGAAACATAAATGTAGATATCACAATAGCTGAGAAACATAAATGTAGGCATCATGGTCATAATTTTTTGGAGACACAACATAATTGAATTGTATACCCAAATGATGCAACACGTTTGGGTATACCACTCAATTATGTTGTGTTTCTAAAAAATTGTGACCATGATGCATACATTTATGTTTCTCAGCTGTCGTGTCCTAGGACCCCTTATGACCCTTTACAACCCTTTACAATCCTTAAGAATACATCTTAGAGGTCTTAAAATGTCGTAAAGGGTCATAAGTGTAATACCTCAAAAATGGGCTATAGGGTCATTAACCTCCTACATCTTCAAATCGAGTGAAATCAACATCAAAGTCCTAACCTAAGGCACATCGACACATTATCGAATCTTAATTGATTATCTTAAATTCTGCATCGGGGGATATTCCTTATTCCTATTTATCCTAATTATCTTTAATTTAATGATTATTTGGTGATAAATCCTATTTATCCTAAAGTTTGATTAATTGAATATTCTAAATATTTAATTAATTAAATTTAATACTGCCACTTAATTATTTAATTAGATTTAATTATATTTATTCCTAAATTGTATTATTTAAATTTTGACAATAAATCAAATATCCTATGACTAATTGATTAAATTCTTATTTAATTAATTAAAGTCAATTGTCAAATTTAATAATATAGTTTTTGAATAAAAGTTTGATTTAATAATTGATTAACCCATAAATCAATTGTTTTATTTTAAAATTAGTTAAGTTGAAGATAAATAACTTTATTTATTTAATTAATTCATAATTAATTATGCACATCCAAAAAATAGTTAAGCTTTAAATCAGAAAATCAATTCAAGTTGTTTTAAAAATAAACTCAACTCTCTTTTGAGTTGAAAGCTAATCTCAACTTTTGATTTAAATCAAAAAGCTGATTTGCATGATTTTGTGAGTTAATCTATCTCTAAATTCTTGATAACTCAAAAATCAACTTGAGTTTATCAAGAGTGATTTTTGGCTTTTTCCATGCACCTCCAAAGTCCTGGATTTCTATAAATTAAGGCCTCAACTCTTCATTTGGATCCATCCACAAATTGCATCCTCACGCTGGTGAATTGGTGATCGAAGAATCAATCTTTGCAAATCAAAGTTGTTGTGAGATTTTCATTTTTTTAAGCATTCATATCATTTAGCATATCATTATTAGATTAATTGCCTATCATATCAGTTTCTCATATAGAATAGATTCATATCAGTTTTCTATCATCATAATTGCACAAAAAATATAAAAATATAGATTAATTTGCATTCATCTCATATCTAGATTCTGCATTCAAATCCTTCGTTTAGGTGTCGTCAAGGTCACTAATCTTGGTCTAATCTGAGAATACATACTCGCATCTACTAGAAGGTAGTAAATCACCTGGTTAGTTTAGTTTCTATTTCATTGCATATTTTGATTTTTGCTAACCTCTAATGTTTTACTGAAGTGTTGTGTTTACAGCTAGGTACAAAATTCACACACACATTTTTGGCTCCCACCGTAGGGCCCTGAAATGGGTTTCCATTCAATTTCTATCAATTTCTATCATCTTCTTGTCATTTTTTGTTCTAAGCTGTGATTTTTAATTTCTGTTGATACAATTTTCATACGAGTTTTGTCAGAAACTCATACCAGGAAGGACCCACTATTGTATGATAGTTGATTTGATCGAGGATTGTACCATCAAAAACATAGTGTCATGTTGAAGCTCTGTTGTCGTATGATCTTATACTCATTGTCGTACGAGTTTTTGGACTGTCATCTAGGAGGTGACCCACTGCCGTATGAGTTTAAGTGCCAGGTTTCAATTTTTGTTTCACTTTTTCAGCCAGTTTTCCAAATTTGATTTCCAGATTTGGACTGACAGCTAACATTAACAATTGAAATTTTTTGTTTCTGATTTATTTTTGCTGATTTTGATTGGGAAAAGCATGAGAGTTGCTAAAAATAGGTAAAAATCTACTAAGCGCATTGTGAGGAATTTAGGTAATCTTCTTAGCTGATAACATTTTGATTTGGACTAAAATGAACATCTCACGTGTCTGGCTTATGTGACCTTTTATTGCTTTCATATCACAGATTTCATTTTGGGTTATAAAAATGAACATAGATTTGTTTTTTAGCATCTTTGTTACACATAGTAAATAGGCCCTATGAACACTATTTGTAGTTCTTGAGAGAGTGGGTTTCCAACGAAACTCTTCTCAACGAAGGAATCCTTGTAGGTAGGGGGGTTACTAAGAGCGTCTCACATTCTACTAGATTTGTGCATCTTCAGCTTCTGATTGATACATTCTCTCTCCAGAGAGGGTGATAGATCATAAGTGGTTGACATCAAAGATCTTTGTGAGATAATCTTGGTCTTAGCATGTCAGATTAATCTATCTTCTTTTTTTTGGTTAAAAGTGAAAAAGCTAGAGGACTATGCTCTACTCCCTTTTTAGGTAGTATCAGAAACTCAGATCCTTGAATTTGGAACTAGTCTCCATGTGGTATCTTTTGTGAGTCACCTTTAGAGAGGGTTAACCGTAGTGGACATTCCCTTAATTTCCCATCAACAACATTGACGGAACCTCAAGTGGTAATAGCCATTTTTTCCATGATAGTAGCAGCCGCTATATAAATGTCCTTGTGGAGGAAATCTTCATAGGTGTGTTCTCTTGTTGGGCTATCAGATCTCCCTAGCAGCTCTTGATTGATTAATTTCTCAAATTCTGTCAAAACCCCGGTGCACCTGGATTGGAGTTCACCCTCTTGAGATCACAAAAGTTGCAGAGTCAAACCATTACTACAAACCCTAGTGAGGCCAAATTTTCATTTTCTAGGAATATGTGCATTATTGCAAAAAAATTTGGGACATACACTGTTAGCACTCTTAGGGATTAGCACATTCAGTCACTTGGTTGTTCATGCGTAGGGTTGCTTTGTCCCCTGTTCATTATTTTTAGATGTGCTTGAGATCACTTGCTTTCTATTTTGTGTTCCTATTTATCTATCTAGTAACTAAGAATGAATCAATCTGGTACAATCTTCAAATCTGGACAGATAATTTTGTGAACAATTTGAAACTGAAAAACCTAAAAATTGCAAAATCTGATGTCAAACACCTTTCTGGAGTCAAAAGTCATCTTGTAAAGCTAGAAAGTCATATGAATTTAGCTATTGTCATTTCATGACCCCCTAATTGTCATATGGTAGTTGGTATATTATCGTACGAGTTTTGATGCTAGTCAATTCAAAAAAGTCAAAAACCCTGCTATCAACTATCGTGTGAGTTTTGCAACTGTCATACAAATTTATCAATTGTCATTTCGTATCCTACTCACTATTGTACGAGCCTACAGAAAGTCATTTGAGAAATTTTGAAAAATTGCCAGAAAGTTGTCAAAATTGCCAGATACCCATCTTTTTCAGCCTATTTCAAGAATCTATCAAATAAATCACTATGTCAGGAAAACAGCAACAACTACTGAGAATCCAATCATTTTTTCCTAAAGTGGCCTTTTGAATCTGATTCAGCCTTTTGTTTAATCGATTTGAGTCTTTTTCATCTTGTGTCAAAACCTTGTCATAACTATCAATCTTCAAAATGGCTAAGTGTTGTGAACTCATGTCCGCTATCTTTTGGGCATCTACCCATACATCCAGGGCATAGTATCCTTCATCTAAGTCCAATCTAAGCTTCAATCAATCAAACCTTGACAAGGTTGCATCATTTGATCTTCTTGAATCAATTCATTCTTTAGTTGTCTCCATCTTATTCTTTTGCTTCACCCAAGGTTAATGGTGGAAACTAGAGCTTCCTCACATAAGAAATCAAGAGAAATATCTCATACCTTACCTTTGACTCATATCTAGGGTCCAACTCTTGAAAAAATCTACTATTCTGGTCTTTACGATGATTACGGTCTTGGGAACTTTCGATTAAAAACTGGTTACATACCTCCACCATCAACTCACGGAGGTAATCAACAAACTCTTCCTCAATCTATCCCAGGGAGTCCTAAAATTCCCACTATGTCTCAAGCAGGGACAAACCATGGCTCTCAAAGAGCTTGATCTCAACATGGTATAGATCAGGAACCCACACTTGAAGAAATTGCTCAGTATCAAAATGATGGTGAATTCAAGACAATGATGAGGCATTTCTTGAAGGAAGATAGAGAAACATACTTTTTAGAGTTAGCTCATCAAAGAGATAAACTTCCTCCTAACTTTAATGTCAAAGATATCATTACACATGAGGAAGAAACTCCAATCATGGTTATGATGAAACATATGCATGCCATGCAAGTCAAACTTAATAAACTTGAGAAAGAAAAGGAACCCAAGGAGTTCTCCATGGAGGCCCTATGTCCTTTTCCATTTGACAAAGACTTGTACATGCCACCATTCCCAAAAAGAGTGGAGATGCCTAAATATGATAAGTATGATGGACACTCTGATCCTTAAGATCATGTCAGAGAATTCTATACACAATCTATGGAGTTCATGCATGAACCCACCTATCTGATGCATCTCTTTCCTCGATCTTTGGGGGGAGCAGCCATTCATTAGTTCTCTAGATTTCCTTCTACTATCAAAAATTTTGAGGAGTTGATCAAATTTTTCTACCAGTAATACTCCTACAACATTCAACATCTGGTCACCATGATCGACATCTGCAATCTCAAACAATATCCAGGAGAACCATTCCTGACATTTCTCAAGAGATGGAGGAAGAAATTCTCTCTATATGCTAGACCTATTCCAAAAAATGAGAAACTGGAAATCTTCATCAATAATCTTGTCCTAGAGATCAACTACCATTTACAAATGCAAGATCATACATCTTTTGATAAGATGGTAGACAATGCAATCAAAATTGAAAAAGGGCTTGTGAAAAAAGGAGACATCACACTTCAAAAGGACAAGTATGAATCGGGATCTAGTTCTAAAGACAAGAACAAAAATTGGAACAAGAATAAAGGCATCTTCAAAGATGGTGTTGTTGATACTATCCATGTCCCACCAAAGGCACCAACTTTCAATCTAACCATTGGTACCCAAGCCATCAAAGCTTCAAAACAAAAGATGTCTGAATCATCTCAAAAGAAGCCAGAATACAAATCTTGGTCCACTGATAATAAATGAAAGTTCACTCCTCTTTGAGAATATTTGGAATTGGCTATGAGAACTCTGCTAGCTAATAGTATCATCTCTTTGCCTAAGATCTAACAATTTGATCCTGACCCTAAGACGAAATGGTGGAGAGAGAATGAATTCTATGATTTGCATCGGGGTAAAGGTCACAAAACTAATAACTGCTTGCGCTTGAAGCATACCATTCAAGACAAGATTGATAATGGAGAAATCATGATTGATAATCCTAAAAGCAATAATGATCACACATCATTCACTAAACCATTTCTGAAGCATAGCCAAGGAGATTCATCTTCTCAGCCTAATGTGGGTGCTAAGGTCAATTATGCCTATCCTGGAAATAATACTGTTATCAATATGGTTGAAACAAGCCTATTTGAGCGTTGCAATGTCATCACAATTGTAAGAAGAGATAGAGAAAATCAATTAACTAATGCAGTTACTCGATCACAAGCTCAGGCACACCTACAAGGACAAATCCTAGATCAATCAAATGTCCCTAAGGTGCCTTTCAATTTGTCTTTCACTTCTAAATAGAGGGCAACATCCAAATCTTCAAATCCTAAGGACATGAGGCCTACTTCGTACATTATAGTTCAACAAATCCAACATACTAATGCTAAAATCTCCATGTTTGAGTTGCTTCAGATATCTCCAACTCATAGAGCCATCCTAGACAAAGCTCTGCTCGGATCCAATGTTCTTGATAACCTTGATTTAGACAAATTCCAAGCTATGGTTGGTCATCTTATGTCTCCATAGTATATCTCCTTTTAAGAGGATGATGATAACTCCTTGAGTCATTCGCATAACCAGCCCTTACATATAGAAGTCTTGATCCAAAACTGTCATGTCAAACATGTGTTGATAGATGGGGGAGCTGGTCTGAATATTTGTTCTTACAGATTGATCACACAATTGAGATTTTTAGAAATGACCATTGATCCTAGAAAGAAAATCACTATCAAAGCATATGATGAAGAAGAGAGATCCTCCAAGGGAACAATCATCCTGCCTATCAGAATAGGTCCTATCATCAGAGATACTATATGTCAAGTTCTTGATATACCTTTGGCTTACAACATACTTCTAGGGAGACCCTAGATACATGAAATGAAAGCTATTCCTTCTACATACCATCAGTTCTTAAAATTTCCTTGTCATGGAGTAGAGGTGACCATTCTAGCTGATGTGTCAACAACTTGCAATACCTTGAAAGAAAATGCAGATAAACTTGTTCCTAATAATAGAGAATCTTCCATTAAACAAATAGATGTAGCATCCACATCTAAGATGGAAGATATTGCAAAAGAGGTCAATATCAAAGAAAATGGTATGGGAGAATATACTATAGAGCTAGTCTTATCTTTGACATCTCTCCCTATCTTGCCTAAGTCTTATGGGCAAGCTCTAAAATAGTCCAAACCAGAATCTAAGGAACCTCTTGAGGCATATAAAGGAAATTTTTTTGCAGAGAAAGTACCTAAGCAAGAATTTGAAGAAGATGAAGTTGTGCTTGCATGGCTTTACAAAGATGAACCTGAATCCCAAGTTGTTCCACCTAGTGACTCTAAAGTATCGAAGGTTCCTTCTAAGTCATATGGCCCAGGGGATAAACTGATAGCTAAGATGGAATATAAAGGAAAAGGACCTCTAGGACTACAGGGTAAAGGTCTTCTGTCACCTCTTGAACATTGTGGTCGAGCCAACAAGAATACGATAGGTCTAGGATACACGAAGAAGCCTTTGTCTTAGCAAGAACTGCCCACATGTTCTAAAACAAATTGAGCCTTCCATAGCAAATCACTGAACAATCTGATAGTGATGATTCAGACACCACTAATTAGCTCATTCCTTATGAGTGTTTGCCTAAAGAAATCAAAGACTTCCTTGAAGCTGAAGATGATCCAATAAAAAGAATTAATGTAGTAGAAACACAAGAACCTACTATAGAGAAAGAGATAGTTACAACACAAGAACCAGCTAATCTTGAAGGCAATCAAGAAGAGGAAGGTGGTAGTTATTCTGAGACAGATTCTCATGAGTATGAATTCAAATCAGAATCTGAGGGTAACCCTTCTTGGGGTATTCATCCTGACTTTACTCATGTTCTTAGATTCCCTAGAGGCATAGATGAAGAATCTAATGACTATGAATGGGGAGCCATTCTAGAAGAAGATGAGCTTATTACAAAGAAACATGTTGATGTTATTCACCAATATGCACCTAAACCCAACGTAAGTCTAGAGCGAAATGATGAACTTATTGAGTCTGATCCACCAATGGTTGAAGTGGACTATCACAATGACATTGAGCCTATTCACAAATTGAATTTCTTAAGTTGTAATATCATGATAACAGATCCATATCCGTAAACACTCTTTCCCAATCTTTCACCACTTTGACTATCCAACATCTTGAACTTCTTGATCAAACCTCCACAAACCTGAGCCATGGTATTTATACCTTCCTGAATGACTATGCCCTTGCTTGCTGCCTCAATGCAGCTGAGCCTATGAGGACTTCCATTAGTGAACCGATCGTTAGCATGATGGAGTCAGACATCAAGTATCTTAGTCAGAAAAATAAGAATAAGAATAAAAAGAAAAGGAGTTCTGAGGGTGAAAACCACTTTGTGGTAGTCTCAAAACCTACAAAAGTAAAAATAAAAGATATATCTGAAGGTGAAAACCTCTCTAAGGCACCTAAGGATGAGATAGTTGATGTCCTTCTGAGTCATTTACAGGATAGATCTCCAGTTCTAATTAAGCCCACTCAATCTATCAACTTGGGAACAACAGAGGAACCACAGTTGATCCATGTAGCACAATCTTTATCAGAAGAAGAGAAGCAAAAATTTACAACCTTCCTCACAAAGAAGAAGATCAACTTTGCATGGAAATATTCAGATATGCTAGGGTTGGATCCTGATCTTATAATGCACCATTTATCTATAGCTCCTAGAGTAAAACCTGTTAAGAAAAAATTAAGAAAGATGCATCCTCATGTTGCACTCTTGGTAAAAGCTGAATTAGAGAAACTACTAAAAGCTAGATTCATCCGAGTTATTGATTATGCAGAATGGATCTCTAATATTGTACCTATTTCAAAACTAGATAAATCAATCAAAGTGTGCATAGATTTTAGAGATGTAAATAGAGCATGCCCTAAGGATGATTTTCCACTACCTAACATTGATATGATAGTGGACATGATTGTGGGCTTTGAGATGTATTCTTTAATGGATGGTTTTTCTGGATATAATCAAATAAAAATTGCTCCAGAGGATGAAGAGAAAACTACTTTCACATGTCAATGGGGCATCTTCTGTTGGAATGTCATGCCATTTGGGCTTAAGAATGTTGGTGCTACATATCAGAGAGCCATGACATCTTTTTTTTGTGACATGATGCATAGGACTATGGAGGATTATGTTGATGATACTTTAGCAAAATCTATGATTAGAGCTCAACATCTAAATGACTTGAGCAAAATACTAGATAGAATGGAAAAATTTAGTCTCAGACTAAATCTTAATAAGTGTGCTTTCGGTGTCACTTTTGGAAAGCTCTTAGGATATATAGTTTCAAAGAAGGGCATTGAAGTTGATCCAGCTAAAGTAAAGGCTATCATGGAGATGCAACCTCCCAAGAATATTAGTCAAATGAGGACATTGCAAGGGATAGTTCAATGCATCAGATGCTTCATATCTCATCTAGTAGACATATCACAGCCTTTTACAAAAACATTACATAAAGGTGTGACATTTGCATGGAATGAAGAATGTGAGAACAACTTTAACCATATCAAGAAGTATCTATCAAATCCTCCTATCTTGATGCCTCCCATTGTAGGGAAGCCTTTGATCTTATATGTCTCCACTATAGATACATCACTAGGGGCATTGCTTGCACAACATGATGAGAACAAAAAGGAAAGAGCTATATACTATATTAGTAGGCCATTGGTGGCATACGAAAAGAATTATTCTATGATTGAGAAGGCTTGTCTAGCTGTGATCTTTGCATCATAGAAATTGAGACATTATATGTAGGCACATACCACACATTTGGTAGCTAAGATTGATCCACTAAAGTACCTACTAATCAAAGTCGCTCTCACGGGTAAATTAGCTAAATGGGTCATGCTCTTAAGTGAATTTGACATTGAATATGTTGAAATAAAAGCTATAAGGGACAAATTATTGCTGATCAATTAGTAGATGCACCTATGATTTATGATACACCAATGTGAATGGAATTTCCAGATTCCTCTATCATGACTTTTTCTTCTAGAGAATGGCAGTTATTCTTTGATGGCTCCTATACAAAGAATGGATCAGGAGCATGCATATTATTTATAACTCCTCAAGGATACTCCATACCTAAAGCATTCTGATTAAAGTTCCCTTGCACAAACAATATTGTAGAATATGAAGCCCTTCTTAATGGCATGAAACTAGTAATTGAGTGGAGAGTGACAGAGCTACACATTCATGGAGATTCCCAACTTGTTATCCATCAAGTCAATGATGTGTACCAGACTAAAGATGAAAAGCTCATTCCATATAAAATAATGGTAGATGACCTAAAGAAGTATTTCATATCTATCTCATTTGAGAAAATAACTAGAATAGAGAATAAGGCTGTCGATGCAATGGCAATGCTATCTACACTATTATAGTAGCCTGAACATGAGCTATGCTACGAGTTCCTAGTGGAAGCACTATCTTATCCTGCATATGATTCCCCTATGTATCATCTTAAAATGGAAGTACTTCCATGTTAAGAGCATTTAGCCCTCCAAGTAAGTGGTTTGGGGTCATATTGGATGCCTTGAATCGATCTTTGCATGTATTTGGCTGTTCTCCCCACTTTCCACTTCTTCCCCGCACTTGATTTCTTCATTCTACATGAAATTAGGGCTAGGATCTTAAGGATTCTCTTGAATTTCCCTCTTCCATGGCTCTATTTTCTAGGTAGGACTTAGAAATGGATCCTCTTGGCCTTCATCACAATAATCATAGGATTTTATGTCTATCACTGACATTCTATCCTGTTCTGGCATCAGTTCTAGGTTTCTGGGCATCCTCAGGACCTCCTGACTTGGTTTTGAGTCAATTTGGGACCAGGGTCAAGGTCGAGTTAGAACCTAACTAGGTTAGGGTTGAGCTAAGACCCTGACTAGGTTAGGGTTGAGCTAAGACCCTGACTAGGTTAGGGTCGAGCTAAGACCCTGACTAGGTTAGGATCAACCTTGACTTTGACCCCTTCTTTCAAAATTCCAATTTCCAGAATTTCCTGGCTTCGGGCTTTCGGGAGATTTATTTTCCCACCTCCAGGTTGACCATTTTGGGTTTCAGGATGGTAAATCCTTTAATTTCACTTAATCTAGGTATATTTTCTAAAGGTGAAGACCTAATTGGGATTTAATTCTCCAAGGCGGCCTATCTAGAGGAGTGTGCCCTAGATCACTATAAAAGGAGGCCTTCCTCTCTCATTTTCACATCAAAAAAGTTTTCATATCTCCTCTCAAGCAATTTCTCTCAAGCTCTCAAGGTGATCAAGCAAGCATCCATTCAAGCATTCAAGTCCTCTTCTCCATCCAAGTTCTCCATTGAAGATCAAGGATTGAAGCATTCAAGCCATTGAAGGGATTTGGTTCAAGCATTCAAGATTTATCATTCAAACCCTAGATCTAGCCATCATGATAGTGTGGTCTTCCTTCAAGAGCCTTTTTTTCATCTTAAAGATCCATTTCATTCTTCCCTCAAGGTGGATTCCAAGCATACAATCATGGAGGTTTGATTTACATTTGTTGATGTTATGTTCAAGCTTTCATATCAACATACTTAATTATATTTCAAATACAATTGCATATCTATTGAATCGCATAGCTTCATTGTTAGATCTACTTGTACTACTTGCTAGCATTCTCCATTTCAATTTCAATATTAAGGTTGATTCCAAACCAGGGTTTGACCAAGGAAAACCCCCCAAACAAACAAACAAAACCATTTTTCTTGTAGGTACAGGTGTGAAACTTCGGATCTAAGAGTAGATTTGGATACCCTTTTCAGAAAACTTCTGAGATCTATGAATAGAATTTGAATCAGACTTCAAATAAAGAATGTGGTATTTGACCTTTTATGAGGGTCAAACCCGAGCTGAGCCATCTTGAGGAAAGATTTTTGGGTTTTCTTTGTCTCAGCATTTCCAGTCTAGGACAGGTTTCAAATTTTCCCAAAAGTGTACACAAACATCAGAATTCAACATTTTCCAGATCTGCCCTAATTTGAGGTTAGTACTTGTATTTAAATTAGTCTATATTCTAAACATAATCCTCCACATAGGGAAATATTGGATTTACTCTCTCTTCCTACTCTTTTCCATAAATTGATTTGATTGTGCATTAGTCTTTTTGGTTGATCAAATCAAATCTCTTCTTTGGGGAATTTGGGTTTGAGAATAGGTCTCATATTTCCCCCTTCTACATTTGAATAGTGGTGAATCCATTTTACCTCTATTCACCCTGAAATCCGCATGATTTTCACTAGTGTTGGTCATGATTCACTCAGATATAAAAACCCATTCTCCTATCTCAAAGACCAAATCATTCCCGATACCTTCAACCACCATGAAAAGAGATACCTTATTCATAATGCCTCCTCATATGTCATCATTGGTCACGATCTATACAAACAAGGTCTAGATGGTACACTACTTAGATTTTTAGAATGGGAAGAGTCTCAACGTACGTTAGAGGAAGTCCATGATGGTATTTGTGGGTCACACTTGAATAGTTTAACACTAGCTTGAAAACTTATTAGGGCTGGGTACTATTGGCCTGAAATGGAGAAAAAGTCTATCAAGTTTTCTAAGAACTATCAAAAGTGCCAAGTGCATGGCAACTTAATTCATGCTCGAGGGAGAGATCTAATTCCCTTTACTACACAATGGCCTTTTCATCAATAGGCCTTTGATCTTATAGGAGCTATACATCCTCATTCTTCTAATGGACATACCCATATAATCACAGTTACAAATTATTTTACAAAATGGGTAGAAGTAGTCCCTTTGACACAAGCAACTAGCAAAAAAATATCTATGTTTATCTTGACCTACATCATATGTCGGTATGGTATTCCACATTCTATAGTCAAAGATAATGGTGGGAAATTTAAGAACAAAGACTTGGATGATCTATGTGCCAAATTTAAGATTACACAACATTGGTCATCTATCTACTATCCTCAAGGGAATGGACAAGCAGAGGCTTCTAACAAGAATCTATTGAAAATATTACACCGTACAGTTAATAAAACACTAAGAGATTGGCATCTCATGATCAATCTAGCTATCTGGGCCTATAGAACAAGTATCAGAATTCCCATTGGGGCTACACCTTTCACTTTAGTTTATGCGTCTAAAGTGGTACTGCCTATTGAGGTTGAAATCCCATCACTAAGAATAAGAATGCATGGTCTAGTAACTAATGATGACTACAGAGTGTCTAGGTTGCAAGAACTTGAACTACTAAATGAGTGTAGACAAGCAATGTCTGATCATCTCAGAGTGTATCAGAAAAGAATGTCTAGAGGTTACAACAAGAAAGTCAGACACAGAGAATTTCAGGTTGGTGATCTAGTCTTGAGAGAGAATCCTAAAAATCAATCACATTGAGATGCAAGGGGAAGTTTGAACCCAACTGGCTAGGTCCCTTTGTTATCACTGTTACTTTTGGCTTTGGTGCCTATCAACTCTCAATGACTGAAGGAGAACAACTCTAAGAACCAATCAACATTCTCCATCTGAAGAAATTCTACACCTAAGGCATTCAGTCTATGGTAAATTGTCCTGAAAAAATATGAAAAATCTAAAAAAGTCTTGAAAAAATGAACATCTTGGTGAAAACCTAGCAATAGGTGCCTTGACGGTTCACAAAAAAAAAGTAAAAAATATCAAAAGTACAAAAAAATGAGAAAGAGAAAAAGTTCCTTGGTGAAAACCTAGAAACAGGCATTTTGGTGGCAAAAATAGAATCTCTACCAAGATGGCGAAAACCCAGCAAACGGGCACCACTTGTTTCAAAACGCTCCATCTATCAATGTAATCTTGGTCTTTCCCAGCTTTCAGTCTACTTTAGTCTATATATATCCTTGTTTCAATAAAGTCAGTTTGTACACCAATCAGCTCAAGCGTTTGTATCCTATCAATGTTCAAACTTGGGGGCAATCAAAGTCATAGCCTATGGCCTCTAGTATACTTTAGACGTGTCATATCCAGTCAGGGTCCTTTGAAGCTTCATTTGAGTTAGTTAGTCATTCTCATCTCTAGAAAGGATTTTGCATCTACAACAATGCAATCAAACATCAAACACAAATAGAAAACAATCTATGCTTTTTACATGCTTTTATCTCCTTGTATGCTTACTGATTCGCATTGAAATTTTTGCATATTGTGTCCCTTCAAGCTCTTCGATGATGTCCTTTATAGGATTTAGAGAGTAATGACTGGGGGCATAATCTTTTCTTTATTTTCTAATTGTATGCAAAAATCTAACAACTTTGGAAATTCTGGATTGAAATGGTGTCCGATTGTAAGAGCCTCTATCTCGAATTGGATGGCCATGCATACCTCAACCATTGATACTTAACAAATTCAAGGAAGTTTGATCTAACTATTATCTTTTTTGAGTGAGTTCTTTCTCCTATTGTGAAATGCGATCTTACCTAAGGATGTGAACGACAAAGGGTCACTACGGGTAATTCACATTAGATTTAGAATGATCTCTTAACTGCTTGATGTGTTTGTAATGCAAGGCGTATTCAGGTCATCATGACGTTTATGTTCTAATGCTTATACAAATTGCTATATCAAAATGGACATGATGTTCGGGTCATCCTGGCGCTTGTGCCTTGGTGCTTATATATAATCTGACATTCCAAAGATAAAATCAATATTCATATGTCCATGGTTTCCTAACTAGTGGGCGTCGTATTGATTCTTGTGCATAAAAATCAACATTCATATGTTTATGGTTTCATAACTAGTGGGTATTGTATTGATTTATCCGGTTACCTAAAAAAATTCAATGATGAAAATGACCGACACATGATCAGTGACTAGGTCCTAGGTTTTAGGTTTGCATATCATTTTGCATGTCTCTTTGCACTTTACATGTTTGCATGATCTCACAATGGTTGGATAAACTTCAATGCTTAAATGATTCTTCAATCACATCTTCAAATCTAATAGAGAGCTAAATCCTAACACAAAGGTTCATGCAATGAAAGAACAAGTAGAATCCTTTTTCGGGATCAAAATTAAAATCTGAGATCATTTATATTATTCACTAGCATAATCGACCTTCAATCATCACAGAAATCCAGTATTCAACTTAATAGACTATCTTACATCAAACTATCTAAATTTCAACTTGGTCAACTATGGTCAACTCATGGTTTCACCTAGTCAAACTTGGTCTTCTGGACCTCCAAATGATGCAGAATGCATTCTCGAATGTGTTTAACCACTTCTCAAATCAATTAACATGCTTCTAAACTATCAATGCTGACTTTTCTTGTCAGATTTCAATTTTAATCCCGAAGGGGGCATGGTATTACAGATCATTCAAAGTCTGTAATCTAATTTGAAATCATATCTTTCCTCAGTAATCAAGACAACAAGCATGTCTATTTGTTGATTCATCAAAATGACCTCATTTCTTGGGGCAAATCAATCATCGCTTGGGGCATATCAGATTCATCGAGATCCATATCAATCTGGTATTCTCTTAATCTTGTAAATTGTATCAGTTTTTCATAACCATTAGTTTGTTAGTGTTATTTCCTTGGTTCTTCATAACTGAAGGGTTTAGATGTGATACCAATGTGATTCCTATCGACAATCAGGTCTGGAATCGGTCACTCACTTCTTCACAATCATAAGGTTCAGAATCAGGTGTTTTAACACTTCTTCACAATCATCAGTTCATTGCTGTTATAGTTAACATTATCTTTGGTCATTCAGGACCTAATATCTTCGAATCTTTCAATCAATTTCTGTCTTATATCATAATTTCTATAAAATATCAATTTCAATTTCAAACATCAGTTTCAGCATCATACACAGACTGTCTTTGAACCACTGCGCTTCGCACAGTAATTCAAAGAGGGTCAAAATGTAATACCCTAAAAATGGGCTATAGGTTTATTAACCTCCTACATCTTCAAATCGAGCGAAATCGACATCAAAGTCCTAACCTAAGGCACATCAGCACATTATCGAATCTTAATTGATTATCCTAAATTCTGCATCGGGGAATATTCCTTATTCCTATTGATCCTAATTATCTTTAATTTAATGATTATTTGGCAATAAATCCTATTTATCCTAAAGTTTGATTAACTGAATATTCTAAATATTTAATTAATTAAATTTAATACTGCCACTTAATTATTTAATTGGATTTAATTATATTTATTCCTAAATTGTATTATTTAAATTTTGACAATAAATCAAATATCCTATGACTAATTGATTAAATTCTTATTTAATTAATTAAAGTCAATTGTCAAATTTAATAGTATAGTTTTTGAATAAAAGTTTGATTTAATAATTGATTAACCCATAAATCAATTGTTTTATTTTAAAATCAGTTAAGTTGAAGATAAATCACTTTATTTATTTAATTAATTCATAATTAATTATGCACATCCAAAAAACAATTAAGCTTTAAATCAGAAAATCAATTCAAGTTGTTTTAAAAATAAACTCAACTCTTTTTTGAGTTGAAAGCTGATCTCAACTTCTGATTTAAATCAAAAAGCTGATTTGCATGATTTTGTGAGTTAATCTATCTCTAAATTCTTGATAACTCAAAAATCAACCTAAGTTTATCAAGAGTGATTTTTGGCTTTTTCCATGCACCTCCAAAGTCCTAGATTTCTATAAATTAAGACCTCAGCTCTTCATTTGGATCCATCCACAAATTGCATCCTCACGCTGGCGACTTGGTGATTGAAGAATCAATCTTTGCGAATCAAAGCTGTTGTGAGATTTTCATTGTTTTAAGCATTCATATGATTTAGCATATCATTATTAGATTAATTGCATGTCATATCGATTTTTCATATAGAATAGATTCATATCAATTTTCTATCATCATAATTGCACAAAAAATACAAAAATATAGATTAATTTGCATTCATCTCATATCTAGATTCTGAATTCAAATCCTTTGTTTAGGTGTCGTCAAGGTCACTGATCTCGGTCTAATCTGAGAATACATACTCGCATCTACTAGAAGGTAGTAAATCACCTAGTTAGTTTAGTTTCCATTTTATTGCATATTTTGATTTTTGCTAACCTCTAATGTTTTATTGAAGTGTTGTGTCTACAGCTAGGTACAAAATTCACACACACAATAAGAGGCTCCTTGGAGTGGTCAGATGAGATTCCACCTTCACGTGGTTGGCCCTGTTAAGTAGAGAATGTTAAAATATTCTCAAAACAAAGAGAAGCTCAATAATTTAAGATCACAATCCACGTACGACAAATATATATCGATCCATCTTAATGGCTACCAAATCAACAGATCTCTGCCAAGAACCCAGTCGCAAAGAAATACCACAAACCACACCACAAACCCATTGTGAAGAGGCATCCAATGTCTCATAAGTCACACCAAATGACCCACTTTCTGTAATCTAAGTCTCTCAGCTCGGTTCACTAAGAAGAAGACTTCTCCCAAGTCATCACAGACACCATAGTGATCTATGAATCTCCAATGTGCAAGTTCTGCATGTCACTCTCTCGACATCACATCTAACTCAATAATCCACGAGCCACTACTGAATCTACTAAAAATTCATCTCTAAATGATCCATAACCAAATCACGAGTAGGAACCAGATATGCAAGAACACCCTTCTGAATTGATACCAACCCGATCAAAAAATATAAACTAATTTTCATCACAATTGAGACGGCCATAAAATAGTGATGATTATCTATCGAAACAATCTGACATCCAGTCATCACATGTACAACATCACTGTCAGTAAAAAACTATAAACCATGAATAGCTGTAGTAAAATTCTGACGGGTCTCCGTCGCATGTACAACATCACTATCATTAAAAACTAAAAATGACATATATCCATCGTACACTTCAGACAGATATCCATTGTACTAACAACATCTTTGTTAGCAAACAAATTACAAACAATGACAACCCATCAGAAGATTCTAACGATTTGTCATCATTTCTATTTTTTGCAATGGATAGGTGTTGCAATTGGGATGGCCACAAATAGGTCTGAGACAAGGTTCGCCTTGTTGGCACCCCCTTCTTGCAACATCCATTGTCATTGTAATTATGATGCCAATCAAAACCCTTGGTTTTTTTGATTGCAAAACTATGACATTGGGTGGTGTGATTATATTGACAGTAAATTGTCCCAATTCAGATAACCTACCGTTGAAAAAAGGTCTCAAATGTACTAGTGTAGGTAGCAAAAAATCATCTTTAGGACATGCAAGATTGAGATCCCTAAAGTCTGTGTAAATTCTAATGGACTTGTCTACTTTTGAAACTAGCACAATATTTGAAATCCATTGGGCATAATCAATGGCTCTTATAAAGCCAACTTTCAACAATTTTTCTAACTCCACTTTGACAAGTAAAGCTTTGTGTGGATGCATCTTTCTCAATTTCTGCTTTACTGGTCTTACTCCTTTTATGTTCAAATGATGCATGATTAAATTTGGGTCTAATCCTAGCATATCATCATATGACCATGCAACACTGACTTGTTTTCCTTTGAAAAATTTGATGAAGTCCTTTCTCTCTTCACTAGATAGAGATGCTACCAAATGTATGATCCTTGGTTCTGATTCTATCCCAATGTTCACTTTTTCTGTTGGCTCAATCAAGATAGGAGATCTTTCTTCATATTACTCAAGTAAAGTATCTAAACTCCCTTTCTTAGGTGCCACTATTGGGTTTTCACCTTTGGAATCATTCTTTATTTCTTTCTCTTTTTTATCTAATGTTGCCACAATGTGGTTTTCAACATTAGTTTCTTTCCATTTTTTTATTTTTTTCATTTTTTATTGAATTGAGAGTTTGGATACCTTCCCTTGTCCTTCCTTCCTAATATTCCATGGTAGAAGAAGGTTCAATTACATTTAGATATTGGGACACCGAGTTATCATTCAAAAATGTGGGAAGGATGGTAGGTTCAATGGAATCCCATTCAATTAATTCTAGATAGATAAGGGTCAAGGGATCAATGTTTTGGTTTAGGCCAATAGGATTTAGGGATAGGACTTCATTTGAAGGTTCAAACATTGTATCACTTAAGACTATAATATGTGCTTCTTCAAGATGATCTAGAGAACTAGGGTCAAAATCCTCCTCACTAGAATCCTCTAAGGTTTCCGTTGGGAAAAAGTCTCATGGATTAAACCTAATGTTAGATTCTTCTATAGTAGGTCTCCATAATGGTACGTAGGGCTCTCCTACCCATTGATTTATTTCAATTTATTGAATTGAGATATTATCTAAGACTATTGGACTTGAACTTGAGGCTTGATTCTGATTCGATTCTAAAATTTGTTCCTTTCCTTTGCTAGGAGTATAAGTGTGGATGACATCAACCTCCTTATCTTGACATGACTCACTTGATAATGAGTCCCATTCCCATTGATTCTAATCCTCATCACTTTGAGACCGTAATTATAATATTTGATCATATCTCTCCATGTCATTTCAATGGGTTCAATGAGTCCTTCATTTCTTGTTCCTAAGGGTCCTTTCCCTTTGTATCCCATCTTCTTCATGATTTGAAATCCTTTCCCATATTGATGTGTGGGAATGCTCACATTTTGGATATGTTTTTCATGCACACTTGATTCTTCATCCTTATATAACCAGTTTAGAATCTCATTATCTTCTTCATCCATGGATGAAGATGTATTTTCCCTCACAAAGTAATCATTGTATTTATGAGGTAGATTAGATGTCTTTCCATAGGATTTTGGTGATAAAGGCAAATCCATCATTGATAGGGAATATTCACCTACCCCCTTTTGTTTGATCTTACATTGCTTTTCAAATTTTTTTATCATGTGGTCCATTTTTTGATAATGAGCCTCTTTAGTGTAGATTTAAATAGATCTAGTTTGGTCTTCTTTCTTCTCCTCAGGAGTACTCTCCTCACTAACCTTCTCTTTTACTTTAGTTGATGTAGCTAAGTTAGTAGGATCTCAAATGTCTTCAACAACAATTTCTTCCTCTTCTTTTTCTTTTCCCTTCAAATATGAAAGATCTTTTGAATTTTGACCTTTCTCTATTCTTTGAGGAATAGACCCTTCTGCATTATGAAAGACTAAGGAATAATTTATAGGCTTCATGTTATTATAGTATTGAAAGGGGTTTGAGTCCCCTCTTACCATGATTTCTTGTCCTAGATAGGTAAAATTGAGACATTGATGATAAGTTGAAGGCACGACCTACATTTCATGGATCCATGGTCTCCCTAACAAAATATTGTAAGTCAACTTTAGGTCTAGGACTTGGAAAATGGTTTCTTTCTGCATAGGACCAACCCTAATAGGAATTATTATGATACCCCTAGAAGCTCTTTCTTGATCATCGTAGGCTTTTATGGTTATCTTTTCCTTTTGGTCAATAGCCTCCTCCAAAAATCCTAAGGCTTTTACCAAGTTTAGGGTACAAATATTTAGGCCCGCCCTCCATCAATGAGGACTCTTTTCACTCTATACTTATGGATTAGAACCTCTATGTGCAAAGGTAAGTTTTGAGGATGATTTAATGAAATGTCATTTTGATCTAAAAAAGATAGGCAATGAGGTGTAATAAGATGTTGTACCATGTTCTGAAATTTGTCCATCTCTAAATTTAGAGGTACATTAGTTTCAACCAAGGCTTTTTCTAGAATTTCCTTATGAGTTGGTGAGAGCTTGAGAAATTATAAAATAGAGATTTGGGTAGGAGTTCTTTGTAATTTATCCACCAAATTATATTGTTTAGATGATGAAGATGAATTTTGATTTGGTAGAACAATCCTTGGGGCATTTCTAGGTAGAGTAATTTTTTATGCTTGCCCCCTAGTTACAACATTAGTTGTTGCTTCCCTTGGCTTCTCTTTTACCATGATAACATTTATGGTATTTTCATCACTATCTAAAGTATTAATGATGTTATCATAGGTATTTTTTGTTAGGAATGGGAACACTAAGAGGGGGGGGGGGGGTGGGGGTGAATCAGTGTTCGCTATATTTTTATTTTTACTTTATTCTTGAAACTTAACTTGATTTATTAAGTACTAAAATGAACATCAATGTAAACAAGATAAACAATCACAACACATAAAACCAATATGATTATGGGGAAACCCAAATAGGTAAAAACCCTGGTGGGAATTGACACCCACTAAGAACTGCACTAGTGTTTTATGATCCTTGTTAGAAGATCTACAACCCTGTTAGGAGTTGTTCTTTATATTGCTTTTCGTACAGTGACCTAGTCAAAGGTCGGAACCTGTTAGGACTCTTTTACAATAACCCTATTAGGGGTGGGGACACACTTTCCTAGAGCTCACTTCTCAAGTGGTGAAGGCTAAAACCTTCTGATCTCAGATACACACTATATTTGCTAGGTGAACTGTTGCTGTGACACTGCTTGTCTAATCAGTTCCTTTTATGCGCTGATGCTTTAGTCCCTTGTAAAGCTCTAAATAATTCTATTTTTACTTTACATGTCTATGCTCTTCTTATATCAATTCTATATTCACTTCCATACATTATTACAAAGGTGCATCTCATATTTATATGCGCTAACAAAACAATTAACTAGGTCGGCCTATAACTGATTACATACAATGCTTCCAAGTGAATTGGCTCAAGCGTGTTTAAAGAAAAATATATTAACATGTCTATGAAATAATTACAATAGGTGCATAGCCTTTACAAAACAATAATATAACTACTAATCAAAATACTAACAGTCAGTTGCATACTTAATTTTGTTTTGGCATTCACTAACTGTGCCACTTCAACTATCTGTATCTTTGTCATACTAATTCATCTAATCATGCTCTCTTAGACTTAGCATGAATATACACTTAGAATCTTAACTTCAAGGGAATATACCATAACTCAGTCATACACACATTCGTTGATGCTCTGCTCTCCTTGTGCTCTGCTAACTATCCTGTCTTCCATACTTAGCCATATTTTGATCTTATGATAAAGTGTGTTGACTCCAAAACTCTATATGACTTTGTTGCCATAATGACAACACTATATTTAGTCATATACAATAGTATATTCAACTTTCCAACAATCTCCCCCTTTGTCATTAATGGCAACAAAGGAATATGGTGAAGCTACTAACTATATCCTTATACAAAATTCTTTAATATATAATTTAACTTATATCTCCCTTATACTCTGTACTTTATACTATACTCCCCTTTACATCATATACAAAACTTCATATTCTTCATTTACATACTATACTCCCCCTTTGACATTAATGACAAAGCTACTCAGAAAGGTGTATCTATAAGTACTTACAATGTTAGGAAATCCGGATATGCTATCTGCAAGTTCTAGATCTCTTGTTTCTAAAATGCTATCAGTGCATTTATAGTCTGTAGATGGGTACACAAAGCATATGTCAACTTTTCCAAATTTGTACTCGGACCTTGATCATATGTCACCATAGTGGCATCAATCTCTTTGATGTTCTGATTAAGTACATCTAGTGAGGGCGCAAGAGCATTTGTGAGTTGTGTTTGTCTTGCCCTTATCTTGGACATTTCCTTTTCAACCTTTCCTACTTTTTCTACTTTCCCTTGGTACACATTGTTACACATGTTCACATCAGTGGAGGGATCTTCCATTAATTTCCTCACTTTGTCTATCATGGCTTCTGCCTCCTATATTTTCTTGTATAGATCTACAGTTAGTTTATCTTGGTTCATGCAATGTGCAATGATCTTTCTTCCCTTAGCTGCAAAATCCTTCAATTATGCTTGACCAACCTTCAATGAACTAAGGTCAAGTGCAAAGTTCCCAATTAGTACATTCAATCTCTTCTTCATATATTTTTATTCTGCAACTTTGGATGTAGATTCTTCCAAGCTAGAAAAGTTTTCTTTGAAGTTTGTCAGTATGGTACTAACATCATCAACTGAATGAACCTTAGACACTTTCTTGTCTGAAGGTAATAGGATATTCAGAATTTTAACTGATTCAACAAACAGAGGGTTCCTCAACACTTGCTTCTCCTTGGTTTTCTCCATAGCAAGGACACTGATCTTAATCAGGTCTTCTTCTCCCCATGAGTCCAAGCTTGTAGTGTCTAGTGTCAAACTTGACAAAAATGATGCTGAAGGTATGGGAATGATAGGAGTTATGTCCATCACTTCTTGCTTTATTCTGATCGGCGTTTCAACACATGGTTCATCTGTTGGTTCACTCTCCTTTTCTTCTTCTTTTTTCTTATCCTCTTCTTCTTCTTTACCTGTTAGATCCTCAATCAGTATATCTTCTTGTAGCTTAGGTGAATTATCACCACATATAATTTATACCTCTTGTGTACTTACAAAAGCTTCCTCAAATTTATCCAAGTCTTTTTCTGAGGCCTCCATTTCTATCTCTACATTATCTATAATGATTGTGTCATCCTTTTGTGTCTTAGTCATGGGTGCATACTTCACTGCCTCTGTGGGTGCTGAGTCCTATGGACCTATTACTGGTGCATGAGTGGTCTCTAACTCCTTAGCTTCCTTAGAGGGCACTTGAGTTGTGGGTGCAGTAGGTGGGTACATGTGCCTATCCAAGAACACTTTCTCAAAAGCTTTCTTAGTTTCTTTTTCTATCAACTCATAGTTTTTATCCATTATGTGCAGAGTCCTTAACTTTGTTCTTAGGTGCGGCTTCACCAAATCTAATAGTAATGTTTTCTCTTCTAAGGAACATATAGGAAGGCTTTCATCTAAAATATTTTCCCTTATTATTAGATCCTCCTCAATAGCCTGTCTTTTCAAGAATTATAGGATGTTCCATACACTATTTGGAATAATTGTTTTGAGTTCCAAGACTGTCTTCTTGAACTTGAGCATGTGTTTTATTATCATTCCATGAATTTTAGACTTGTCAATCTCATTGTATTTTTCATAGAACTTTCCTATATGATCTATTCTGCATTCATCAACAATCCTTGTTTTCAACACTTGAAGACTAGGTCTGAAACCTACCTCGAGAGGTGCTTGAGTGTTCCTTCTCAAACTTCTAGTTGTCCTAGAAGATGGATAACTAGTGCTAGTCTCCTTCTTCCTCTTTGGTAGATTAATTGTCTCTGTGGGCACATGAGGGATATCATCAGTTTTACCCTATTTTTCTTTTGGATCATCGATCTTCTCAACCTTTACTTTATTCATCTTGGGATCATCTGTCTTAGCTTCTATTATGGATACACTCTCAATCTCCAAAGCTATCTTTTCTTCCCTTTCTTTGTCAAGATCAGCCTGTGTTACACCATGAATTATGAGTATCTCAAATGTAATCTTAGAGGCTTTCCTCTTATTTGCTACACTGTTCAGGACTGCATCAACTTCCCTTGTCTTTTCTTCATATGTTCCCCATCTAGGCTCATTGGGGTCCTTGGGTGCTAATAGTAACACTTGTGTATATGCTTCCAAAATTGGTTCTTCTACTTCATAGCCAAGTGGATGAATCCACTTTGTTCTAGGTTCAACTGCTTCCATATAGGTTATGTCTGTTTCTACCATAAAACAAATGTTGTCCTTGTATTTCTCAACAATACTCTTAGGTATTCTATACCTCATCTGCATCTTAATCCTGAATGTTTTCAACTCTAGATCCATATAATCTTTTAATGTGCTCTCAGTAGATGCCTTAAGAGATATTTGAGGCATTGTAGGCATACTATTGTTAAGGTACAAATCTGACACCTTTTCGACTATGTCGAAGTACATGTAAATGATTAGTGACCCAAATCTAAATATTTTTCTTTTGTCATGTTTGATGGCTCTAATGTTATCAATCAATTGTGCATGCATGATCTAACAAAAATTAAACTCTCAATTATCTCTTACCAGTCTAATTGCTATTAGGATAGTGGCTGCGGACACACTATTCACCTTGTTTGTGTGCTGAAACTAGTAACCTAGTATCATAGACATCAACTTGATGTCTTTCTCCTCAATAGGATCAATAGTCATACCTCTCCTATCACTTCTAGACTTACATGCCTACTCAACCAATTTTCTCACATCCTTGCCTATTGGAAGAACTATGCCTATCTCAAATAGGCCTGTCATCTCATATACAAGATCTCATGTGATTCTAACTGGCACTTTTCCTATCCAGGATAGGTCATCATGGATCCTACTCAATAATATCTTGATCCACTTAGATTCATAAAACTCATACACCGTAGCATATTCAATAATAAGATGGTTTTCCAAGTATGCGAACTCATCTAGGAATGTCTTGTTAGGATTCATCATGGACTCAAGGTGAGACCTTATCCTATCAAGTCCAACTGGCTCCTTTTTGTAGTAAATATATGCACAAATATCCTCTACATGCGTGACACCCATAGGGGTTCTTGAGAATGCACCTTCTAGGTCATCTAGCATTGACTTAAAAGGGTGCATCTTAAAAACATATCTCTTCCATTCCGTAACATCAAATACAATAGGTGTAGCAATGACTTACTTGGTTAACACTTCAAATAGGTTTCCAAAGACTTCTAAACCATCATGTCGAACTAGGGCTTCGCAATTGATCAATCACACTTTGTTGATAAATCAAGCTCCAACACTTCACAATCCAACTCCTAGGGCTCCTATGGTTTCCAATCGCTTAATCTTGAATGCAGTGAGTGATCTGTAGATCTTCATAGACTATAAAGTGAATTTCCTCCATTAATGCTTTTCACGTAAACACATAATCTAACTAAGATTTTCAATCTTCCTTTCTGCTATCGATCAGGTAGTGCACTCTTGTACATAGCATCACATGGTATCCAAAATGTTAAATCCAAAGGTGCATACTCTGAGGATGAGTATACTGGCTGTGCAGGGGTCTAGAGATAATTTAGCTCCCCCTATGACCCTGAGGATCCTTTATTCAGATGTAGAGGGTGTGTCCATTGCGGATGCATCCAATACATACTCATCAACTTTATCCTTCTTTGCCTCTATCCAAATCAAGCTCGTATCTTCTGTAGCTTTCACAAACTTGACTTCTCCTATTTCATCCAATATTGATACTTCTGGCTTTTTAGGGCTTTCCTGACTTTGCATTCTTGATTTACAAAACTTTAAGATGTGTCCATCCTTTTTAATAGAGTAAAAAATAACTGGAGGCCTTAAATTCCTCGATGCATTGATGTGGGTCACTATTTTTCACTGTCTAGATGAGTGACCATTATAGTTGCAAATCTGACATGTAATACTCTAAGAACTTCTTACATTTGGTTGATTCTGATTTCTCTAATTATGCTGAGTCTTATTCTTCTGACTTGATCTACAATTCATAGCTTTGTGACAAAATTTATTGTATGAATAACAATAGCCATTGAAAGGTCTTACCTCTTTCCAATCCCTTGTAATATGTCCATGCTTGTTATAGGCATAACAAGTTTTTTCTACTGATTTGTGCTCATCTTTAGATGGTTCAACATTGACTTTAGTCTCATTTCTAGTCTTCTTAGCATCTGTAGTGTCTTCTGGTGCATTCATATTTTCTTGCATGTCATCAATCTGATTTTGTGCTTCATTGAATCCAATACCGCTAGTATCTCCTTTTAGCTTTTGTGCATATAATTGAGATTCTATCAAATCCTTGCTTGTGTGTAATTTATCAATGTGATTCTTTGCTTCAATCAATTTAGATTCCACCTTTTTCGTGCTATTTTCTAACTCCAAGATTTTCATTTTTTCTTGCCTTAGCTCTTCATCCATGTGCTTGTTCGCTTTGACCTGCTCATCATAGGCTTATTGATTGTTAAATAGCTTTTCATCTAATTCTTCAATCTGATCTTTCAAAGATGTGTTCTCTTCATTCAAATTTTTGACCATTTTCCCTAAATCACCAGTTGAACAATCTTTCAAACCTTTTCTAAGTTTCTTGATTAACACTTCTACACCAGTGACTTTCAATTTCAGTTCTTCAACTTCTTTCTCAAATCTGTTAAGGTCTTCAAGAGCTTCCATAAGATTCTTCTTGAAATTCTTTGCTTCTTCTAAACCCATTGATATCCTCAATTGGTTAAACTTCTCTTTAGAGGACCAGATATCTAATACCAATTGTTAGGAATGGGAACACTAAGAAGGGGGGTGAATCAGTGTTCACTATATTTTTATTTTTACTTTACTCTTGAAACTTAAATTGATTGCTCAAGTACTAAAATAAACATCAATGTAAACAAGATAAACAATCACAACACATAACACCAATATGATTATGGGGAAACCCAAATAGGTAAAAACCCCGGTGGGAATTGACACCCACTAAGAATTGCACTAGTGTTTTATGATCCTTGTTCAAAGATCTGCAACCTTGTTAGGAGTTGTTCTTTACAATGCTTTTAGTACAGTGACCTAGTCAAAGGTCAGACCCTATTAGGAGTCTTTTACAATAACCCTATTAGGGGTGGGGACACACTTTCCTAGAGCTCACTTCTCAAGTGGTGAAGGCTAGAACCTTCTGATCTCAGATACACACTATATCTGCTAGGTGAACTATTGCTGTGACACTGCTTGTCTAATCAATTCCTTTTATGTGCTAATGCTTTAGCCCATTGTAAAGATCTAACTCATTCTATCTATACTTTACATGTCTCTACTCCACTTATATCAATTCTATATTCACTTCCATACATTATTGCAAAGGTGCATCTCATATTTATATGTGCTAACAAAATAATTAACTAGATCGGCCTATAACTGATTACATACAATACTTCCAAGTGAATTGGCTCAAGTGTGTTTACAAATAAATATATTAACATGTCTATGACCTAATTACAATAGGTGCATAGCCTTTACAAAAAAATAATATAACCATTAATCAAAATACTAATAGTCGGCTGCATACTTTGTTTTGTTCTTGTATTCACAGACTGTGCCACTTCAAGTATCTGTATCTTCATCATATTAATTCATCTGATCATGCACTCTTAGAATTAGCATAAATATACACTTACAATCTTAACTTCAAGGGCACATACCATAACTTGATCATACACATGTGCGTTGATGCTCTGTTCTCCTAGTGCTTTGCTAACTGTCATGTCTTCCATACTTAGCCATATTATGATCTTATGATAAAGTGCTTTGACTCCAAAACTCTATATGACTTTGTTGCCATAATGACAACACTATATTTAGTCATATACAATAGTATAGTCAAATTTCCAGCATGGACAAAGTTGACCTTCTCATTACCTTTTTTATTGTTTTGATTAGTGTTTGATGACTCACCCTTTTCATGGTTTACAAAGGGATTTATGAAGGCCGTATGATCTTCATTATTTTGGGGCCCTTCAACTATTATCGTGCCATCATCAATTAGGTCTTGCACAAGATGATTCAATTTCATGCATTCATTTTTTTTATATCCCTTATTACAATGGTATTCACAATTGTGAGAATCATTCCACCAATTAGGTTTAACTTGAGGTTCATACGGTCTTAGCTCGGGTAAGATAATGATCTTGTTGGCCACCAAAGTCCTTGATGTATTTTCTAATGGTTCACCTAAAAAGGTGAGTTTTCTCTTTTGGTATGTGGAAAAGAAAGGCTTAGGTTTATTCATGTTGGTATTGTTGAAAGGCTTATTGTTGTTGTTGTTATTAGCATTGTTATTCGAATAATTAGGAGTGATATTGTTGTTATTGTTTTTGTAAGGAGTCTTGGTCATTTGATTGACATTGTATGTCAAGTTTGACCCACTTGATAAGTTAAAAGGGGTAGCCTTCAAGTTGTGTGCTTCCACAACTCCATCGTTCACAAGATTTTTGTTATTATTTTTCAACCATAGCTTAGGGTTATCATTGTGATTGTTGGCTCCTTTATTGTTTATATAATTAGATACATAATGATTATTATTATTAGTATTGGTATATAGTTTGTTGTCTTTGAACAATTTGATCTCTCTCCTCTTAACCAACACATCTTCAATTTTTAACCCATTCTCAATAAGTTTTTCAAATATAGGGGGACATTGAAGTTGGAGTCTATAATTTATCTCCGCATTTATATTATTCATAAATAATTCCATTTTCTCTTTTTCAAGGATGCTTCATGGATATCTAATGAAAACTATTCTCCACCTTTGAAGGAACCCTAGGAAAGATTCACCATCTCTTTTGTTTGTGTCACATAGTTTGAGCATGGTAATCTCATGTTTGATGTTATTATAATAATGGGTTACAAATTTAGAGGCTAATTCCTCTAATGTCTTTATCCCTTGCAAAAGTTTGGAAAACCATTCCATGGCTTGACCTCCTAAACTCCTTGGAAAAAGTCTCATTAAGTATGTGGTATTATGCATGAATTCAATACTTAAAGCACAAAAATCTCTCAGGTGATCCTATGGGTTTGATTTACCATTGTATTTATCATACTTAGGAAAAACAATATTGATAGGAAAAGGTGTCGTGACTAGACGCAGGAGCATCTTGGGTCCTTGGCAATCCTGTGTCACCAAAAAGATGTTTGAAGTTTTGTTTGTTACTCGATTCCTTCTTTGACCAAGTTGGTTCAATGTTTCTTAGTTTCCTTTGTTCACCGGCATTGCTCGATAATACTTGACTGGCACTCGGTTATTTCTTGGTGCTCAGTGATGCTTGTCTAGCGCTCGGTTGGCTTTGCTTACTGATGGATTTATTTTGAGTTCCTGTTGAGGCAGACTTGTGCATTTAATTTGGGTCATGGATTTAATATTGGTATCCATCCTTGGGAAGCATGTGGCCCTAGATCTATCCATTCCTTCCATTGATTGTGGATCTGAAGGTTGACTTAGTTTAGTAGCCTCTTGTATAAATGTAGTTGTTTGGTTGTAGTTTAGGAGACTGTTTTGATAGAAAATAGAAGATAGAAGATTAGAGATATTTTGATAGATCCTCACATGTTTGAGGACTTCTATACTTCATTGTAATATCTGGCTATAACTAGGAAGGCCTTACAACCTGACATGTATGAATCTATTGAAGTCAATATATGAATGACCTTGCATTTCTCCCTTCCACTTGTGTTTTTTTTGTTGTTTGCTTCCGTGTGTGTTTGAGCAGGGTGGATTTGGTTAGGGCAAGCCTTTGGCCCATCTTCATGTCCTCCCTTGCGTTAGGTGGTATTAGAGTGAGGTGAGATCTAGATCTAGGTTTGCAAATCTAGATTTGAAGGTTCCTTCTTGGGAAGACCTAGTTGAATTGTTTTGGGGTAGTAGATTATGATCTGGCCTACAATTGCAGAGGGTTTTCAAGATGGTTTATGGAAGGTGAGATGTGGATCCAGGATTAGCAGACATGTTTAGACAACTTGTTGCTAGGATAGAAGCTATTGAAACAGCCCAAAGAAGAGGAAGACATCTTGAAGATGTTAGTGATGATGAAATTGAGGAAGAACAAGTGAATGCAAAACCTGCACCTATGATGGATCAGGGTGAGGAAAGATTTTTAAAGGATTTGAAAAGTTTGAAGTCTACACCACATTTCAATCCTCTTGAGTATGGTGGAAAATTGGATTCTAATGAATTGGTGGAC
Organism: Chamaecyparis obtusa; assembly: GCA_027943335.1. NCBI lineage: Eukaryota > Viridiplantae > Streptophyta > Pinopsida > Cupressales > Cupressaceae > Chamaecyparis > Chamaecyparis obtusa. The sequence goes on from BSBK01003030.1 coordinate 1,600,287, forward strand.
TGGATCATTGAGATGGAAAAGTACTTTGAATATGAAAATGTACCTGAGGATAAGAAGGTGAAAATTACATGCACAAAGTTGAAAAGTCATGCATCCTTATGGTGGGAACATATGTAGTTTGACAGAAAGAGGAAAGGAAAAGAAAAAATCAAGGTATGGAATAAAATGGTGAATAAATTGAAAGGAAAGTTCTTACCTTGTGATTATCAAATTAACCTAGTTTGGCGAATGCAAAGTTTGAGGTAGAAAGATAACTCGGTAAAATAATATATTGAGGAATTCTATAGATTAGATATCAAATCTAGACATGATGAAGATGATGTGGAAAGAATTTCTAGATACCTAAATGGTTTGAGAGTTTCCATCCAAGAAGAAATTAGTATGGTTAAGTTGGAAAACATTGAAGAGGCTTATCAATTTGCATTGAAATCTGAGGAGAAATTGAACAAGAGACATGAGCAGAGACAAAGAGGTAGAGGTGGTAGATTCCCTAGAGGAAGAGGTAGATCTTATGGTGAAAATAGTAGATCTGAACTAGAAAAGGCAAACTTGGATAAAGGCAAGACCGAGTGGAAAGGTGAAAGTTTGTCTAGAGGTAGAGGCAATAACTATTGAGGTGGTTATAACAGAAGAATTTCCTGAGGAACTTCTTACAATTGTGGAGAAGGACATGGATCATTTGAGTGTACACATGCAAGTAAGAAGGTTGGTAGTAGTAGAAATGCTTTGGTGCAAGAAGAGTTACTGAATGAACTTAAGAAAGAAAATAACTTGATGGTAAGAAGAGCACTGTGGAATGAAAGTAAAAAGGAAGATCCAGTAAGGAAATGTTTGTTCAAGACCAGATGTAGAGTTTTTGACATAGTTTGGAAGGTAATCATTGATAGTGGTAGCTTGGAGAATCTGGCATCTGAGGAAATGGTCACAAAGTTGCAGTTGAAAATATTGGAACATTTGTAGCCCTATTAGATTACATGGATCAAGGATGAGCATACACTCTTGGTAAGTGAACAATGTTATGTGAATTTGAAAATTGGAAAGTACTATGATAAGGTGTTATGTGATATCATGCCTATGTATTATTGTCATATTTTATTGGGTAAACCTTGGCAATATGATAGACATGCTATATATGATGGGAGATTGCATAAATATACTATTTGCGCTGATGGTAGAAGACAAATCTTGTTACCTTTGATGGAAGAACCTGCTATTAATGTGTGCACATCTGTGAAATTTTTCTTGATGGAAGGAAGAAAGTTTGTTAAGGATTTCAAGAGGAATGATGTATGTTTTGCTGTGATTCCTAACAAATCGAGTAAGAAAACATAGGATAATGTCCCTGAGGAGATTGATAAGTTACTCACCAAGTATAGTAATATCATTTCTAATAATGTACCTAATGGTTTTCCACTGAAAAGAAGCATTGATCATTGCATGGATCTAATACTTGGAGCTAGTTTACCAAATAAGGCACCTCATCGGTTAACACCTACTGAGAATCAGGAATTGAACCGACAGATTCAAGAATTGTCGGAGAAAGGTTTGATCAGAGAAAGTTTGAGTCCTTGTGCAATACCTCCTATATTGGCACCTAAGAAGAATGGAGAATGGTGAATTTGTACTGATTCCAGAGCAATCTACAACAAGATAACAGTGAAATATAGGTTTCATATACCGAGAATAGATGACATAATGGACAGTTTGACTGGAGCAAAGTATTTTACTAAAATTCATTTGAAAAGTGGGTATCATCAGATAAGAATCAGAGAAGGTGATGAATGGAAGACTACTTTCAAGACAAAAGAAGGTTTGTATGAGTGGTTGGTGATGCCTTTTGGTTTAACTAATGCATCGAGTACTTTTATGAGGTTCATGAATGAAGTTCTAAAGAAATTCTTGGGTAAGTTTGTGATTATATTTCTTGATGACATTATGATATTTAGTAAGACCAGACAAGAACATTGTTGCATGTTAGAAAAGTTTTGCAGAGATTGAAAGAAGAAAACTTGTTGATTAATCTAAAAAAGTGTTCATTCATGAAAGAGGAGATTGTGTATTTGGGATTTGTGATTTCAGCTGATTGTTTGAAAATGGATCTTGAAAAGGTTGAAGCTATTTTGAATTGGCCTACACCTGAGAATGCTAGTGAGGTAAGATCATTTCATGGTTTGGCAAGTTTTTATCAAAAGTTCATAAGGAGTTTCAGTTCAATTTGTAATGCTATGACTGAGACTATTAGAGGAGATAAAAGGGAATTCAAGTGGACACATGGAGCTGATAAAATTTTTGAGACTCTGAAGAAAAAGGTTGCTAAATTGCCTATTTTGGCATTGCCTGATTTCAATAAGGTATTTCAAGTAGAATGTGATGCAACTGGTAGTGCAATTGGAGCTGTGTTGAGTCAAGAAGGTAAACCTGTTACTTTCTTTAGTGAAAAGTTGAATAATGCAAAAAGGAAATATTCTATGTATGATCAAGAATTATATGCTATTGTTCAAGCACTGAAGAAATGGAGACATTATTTGATACCAAGTGAATTTGTGTTGTATACCGATCATAAGGCTTTATAGTATTTGGGAAGTCAGAATAAGTTGAATCAGAGACATATGAAATGGGTTGAGTATTTACAGAGTTATACATTTGTGATAAAGCATAAGAGTGGAGTCACTAACCAAGTTGTTGATGCATTGAGTAGAAGAAGATCTTTGATGACCGAGATGAAAATTGAAGTTCTTGGTTTTGATGAGATGAAAGATTTGTATGAAAATGATCCTGATTTTTCTAAGTCATAGAGAAAGTGCAGAGCACCTATTCAAGATCAACCAACTACTAAATGGGATGAATATTTCATTCAAGAAGGTATGTTGTTTAAAGGTATTCAGTTGTGTATACCGAGTGGACCTATGCCAACTAATTTGATAAAGGAGAAACTTAGTAGTGGTTTGGCTGGACATTTTGGTATTGATAAAATATTGAATTTTCTTAAGGAGAAATACTTTTGGCCACAATTGTATAAAGATGTTAAGAAATTTGTGAAAAGTTGTGGAGTTTGTCAAGTTGCAAAAGGAGCGAGTCAGAATACTAGATTGTATACATTGATTGTTGTCCCTGAGAGACCTTGGATTGACATTAGTATGGATTTTGTTCTTGGCTTATCAAACACAGTAAGAGGTAATGATTCCATATTGTTTTTGTGGATAGATTTTCTAAAATGGAACATTTTATACCTTGTAGAAAGACATTAGATGCAGTACATGTAGCAGATATTTTCTTTAAGGAAATTGTCAGATTGCATGGATTACCGAGGAGTATTATCTCTGACTGAGATAGTAAATTTATTGGATACTTTTGGAAGACTCTTTGGAAGAAGTTTGTCACTGAGTTGAAATATAGTTCTACACTTCACCCAAAAATTGATGGATAGACAAAAGTTGTAAACAGGAGTTTGGGTAATCTTTTGAGATGTTTAGTTGGAGACACACCAAGTAACTAGGATTATGTATTGGCACAAGAAGATTTTTCATACAATAATTCAATGAATAGAAGTATTGGAAAGACACCTTTTGAGATTGTAAATGGCATACATCTGAGAGGTATATCTAATTTCAAAGACATTACTGATGAAAATAAGAGAAGTGTTGAAGGAGTAAAGTTTGCTGAGTACATGAAGACATTGCATGAGGATGTGAAATATAAGATGGAGAAGAGTAATTAGAAATACAAAGATAGAGCTGATAGATGAAGAAGACATAAGACTTTTGATGTTGGTGATGAAGTGATGGTTCATTTGAAGAAAGGAATATTTCTTGTTGGAACATATGGGAAGCTAAAAATGAAGAAGTTTTGACCTTGCAAGATACTGAGAAGATTTGAAAGTGGAAATGCATATGATATTGAGTTACCTGATGACATGGATATATCATCTATTTTCAACATTACTAATTTGTATGAGTATCATGAACTTGATGAAGAGATGACAGTACTAATAGATTATCCTAAGAAGCAGAATGAAGAAATTGAGCATATGCTGGAGTAGAGAATTGGTAAAAGTACAAGAGGTAAATAGTATATGTAGTATCTGGTAAAGTGGAAGAATAGACCGATTGAAGATAGTTCATGGATTTCACAATCTGAGTTGGATGTAGCTCAGATTGTACCTATTCCATGATTTGGAGAATCATTCTCAAATAACCCCAGGTGTCTCATGCAGGAGAACCTTGGGTCCTTGGCAATCCTGTGTCACCAAAAAGATGTTTAAAGTTTTGTTTGTTACTCGGTTCCTTCTTTGACCAAGTTGGTTCAGTGTTACTTAGTTTCCTTTGTTCACCGGTATTGCTCGGTAATGCTTGACTAGTGCTTGGTTGTTTCTTGGCGCTCGGTGATGCTTGTCTGGTGCTCGATTGGCTTTGCTTACCGATAGGTTTATTTTGAGTTCCTGTTGAGGTCGACTTGTGCATTTAATTTGGGTCATAGATTTAATGTTGGTATCCATCCTTGGGAAGCATGTGGCCCCAAATCTAGTTGTTCCTTCTATTGATTGTGGATTTGAAGGCCAACTTAGTTCGGTAGCCTCTTGTATAAATGTAGTTGTTTGGTTGTAGTTTAGGAGACATTTTTTATAGACAATAGGAGATAGAAGATTAGAGATATTTTGATAGATCCTCGCATGTTTTAGGACTTTTGTACTTCATTGTAATATTTGGTCATAACCAAGAAGGCCTTATAGCCTGGCATGTATGAATCTATTGAAGTCAATATATGAATGATCCTGCATTTCTCCCTTCCACTTGTGTTGTTGTTTTTGTTTTCTTCTGCGTGTGTTTGAGAAGGGTGGATTTGGTTAGGGTGAGCCTTTGGCCCCTCTCTGTGTCCTCCCTTGTGTCAAAAAGAAAGCCTTAGGTTTATTCACGTTGGCATTGTTGAAAGGATTATTGTTGTTGTTGTTATTAGCATTGTTATTCAAATAATTAGGAGTGTTATTGTTGTTATTATTTTTGTAAGGAGCCTTGGTCATTTGATTGACATTGTATGTCAAGTTTGACCCACTTGATAAGTTAAAAGGGGTAGCCTTCAAGTTGTGTGCTTCCACAACTCCATTGTTCACAAGATTTTTTTTATTGTTTTTCAACCATAGCTTAGGTTTATCATTGTCATTATTGGCTCATTTATTGTTGATATAATTAGATACATAATGATTATTATTATTAGTGTTGGTATAGGGTTTTTTTGTCTTTGAACAATTTGATCTCTCCCCTCTTAACCAACACATCTTCAATTTTTACCCCATTCTCAATAAGTTTTTCAAATGTAGGGGGACATTGAAGTTGGAGTCTATAATTTATCTCTACATTTATATTATTCATAAATAATTCCATTTTCTCTTTTTCAGTGATACTTCACGGATATCTTGTGAAAACTATTCTCCACCTTTGAAGGAACCCTAGGAAAGATTCACCATCTCTTTTCTTTGTGTCACATAGTTTGAGCATGGTAATCTCATGTTCGATGTTATTATAATAATGGGTTACAAATTTAGAGGCTGATTCCTCGAATGTCTTTATCCCTTGTGGAAGTTTGGAAAACCATTCCATGGCTTGAACTCCTAAACTCCTTGGAAAAAGTCTCATTAAGTATGTGGTATTATTCATGAATTCAATACTTAAAGCATAAAAATCTCTAAGGTGATCTAGTGGGTGCAATTTACCCATGTATTTATCATACTTAGGAAAAATTTTATTAATAGGAAAAGGTGCCATTACTAAGCTCTTGTCAAAAGGGAATGGGCACAAAGCCTCAATAGAGAATGGCTTAGGTTTGGTGGCCTTTTTCATTTTGTCAATATGTTCTTGGAATGTTTTTAGTTGTTTAGACATAGCACTAATTGGATTTTCTATTCTTGGAAGCTTTACCCCTTCTTGGGCTAGATTGAGGAAACATTTCTCCCTATCTTGGTCTATTAGTTTGTCCATGACTTCAAGGAATTCATTATCTTGAGCTGCTCAATTAGTTCTTTCTTCAAGTGTTTCCTTAGGTCCTAGGTTGGTGTTATTGGTATTGTCATTATTTTCTCCATGATGGTAATCATGAAATGCAGAGTTTCTATCCATTGTCTCAAGTTCTTGTTCAAATAGATTTGGGAGACTATCCCCTTGATCATGGTAGTTGGAAGGAATTTGATATTCAAATGTGGGAACCTCTTTTGCAATGCAAGTGTCATCTTCTTGTAAAGATATTTTGAGCTTATGAGATCCTGTAGAAACTAACATTCAACAAAGTTTAATTTTGAATTGCTCTTCCCAATTTGGTAATTGTTTGTTTTTATGAAGAGTTTTAAAAATATAAGATGAATTTTCAAATTGATATCTCTCACTCATTGTATGTATTTTTTTTTAAAAAAAACCACAAGTATACCTATTCTTTTTAATCATCTACACATAAAGTGTTTGAATTTTCAAGGACGTTATCATGGGTTTTGCACAAAAAGATACTTCAAGCAATCTACCTAGCTCAAGATTTGGTTCATAAACATGGCTCTATAAGGTAGTCTTTGCTAAGTTAACAAGGTTTTAATCAATACTCCATTCAAAATGGACATTATACTTTCATCCTCCAATTATATTAAGAGTCTTCGCACCACTGGTATGTTGGAGTTTTGTGCAATCCCAAAGGACTACTCGAGGAAGTTTGAAAATATTTAATATCCTTTTGTCACACACCCCATTAAGGATGCATGCATTTAATTTTATAGTAGGTTGGATTTTCATGGAAAAAGTGAATGTATCCCACTTTGGGTTGTCCCTTTCACTGGCCTCATTAAGGCAAATCTCAGGAGGTGAGCCCACTTAAAGATCTAGCATGTTCATTTGAAAGAAACAAAGTGAAAATAAAGAGATAGTTTTTGGGAATTTGATTCACCAAAAGGTGAAGAGAATATCCCTAACTATTTCCTCAATTCCCAAGTACAATTAACAATGTTCAATTACCAAACCCACTAACTAATGAGAATCGAGTATTTCTACTCTTTTCTACAAACAAGGTGTTGTTTCAATTTAGTGCTTGATTTACTTAACCTTTTCTTTTAATCAAATAACTTGACATTTTTGGCATTTTGATTCACTTAGAAATTGAAGAGAATAGGCCTAATATTAAATCCTCCAAACAAGAATAGGTTGCTTTAATTACTAGATTTTGGAAAAGACAAAGCCACAATTTAAGCAAAGAAAATTGACTAAGTTTGAGGCTTACCTTATTTCAATGCTAGCTAAAGCTAGGGGCATTTTTGATGATTTTTTATTTGTATGCTCACATAGTGGAAATCATTCCTTTCACTTGCCTCTCCTCCAACAAATTAGTCAACACAACTAGCTGAAGTGAAGAAAAATAAGAATAATTTTGAATTTAAGCCCTATTTATCAAATTTTGAGAAAAATTGATTAAGGCAAATAAATCAAATTAAGTGACATGAACTTTGATTTGTATGATTCAACAATTTTCAAATAATGTTCATATACCTTGTTCTCTTGTTGAGAATCCTCTAAAACTAGCTTGATATGTGCCATGTTCTCCTTTTTGATCCTCTTTGTCAAAGCCTTTCCTTCGCTGTTAAATCTAGTCTCTAGTTTTTTTAATTCTTTTGTGATCATTCATCCTACAGAGATAGAGAAATCATTTTTCAACAGTTAGATTCTGTTAATTTGCAATTTAATCAAAAGCGCTACAAAATCTATTGTACGTGCTATGGATCAGATTAAACAGCCTATTTTAAATTTCAAAAGCACTAAAACATAATTTAAACGTGCTAAAATATTAAGCAAAGGTGCCAGAAAAAGATCAAATGCATTGGAGAAATGTGTAAACGTGCTGGCCAGTTAGGGTAGAAGCGCTGAAAGAATATTAGACAGAGAATAGAAGGATCAAACACGCTAAAAATCTATGTAAAGGTGCAACAATTTGTCATGGAAGCATTGAAATAGTGCTCAAAAGCACTGCAGAAATGCTCAAACACGTTGTTTCACCTACAAAATAGAGAAAAAAATGAGGAAAAATCTAGAAATATGAAATTTTCCAAATTTTTAGAAAAAAGAGGCCTAAGGCCCCACGATGGGCACCATTTTATGTAATAGAAAAAGTACCTTCATAGGGTTGGTATCAAAAATAAATGAATAAAATAACTAAATTATCATAAAGGAAGAGCTATTTTAACAAATAAAGAGCAATTGAGCACTCTATGGCTCTCTAACTAGGGATGTTAATGTTGATGCTCTCAACAAGCCTCCATTAATAATAGTCCTAGAATGAGAAATGATATGATAAGAAAATAAAACAATTAATTCCAAATTGAAATGCTAATTAGCTTCTATATTTGTCTTTCTAGCTCTAAATTACAAGAGGTTTGATGCTATTCTCAGATTTGTGGATTGATTATGATTCAATTATGCCTTGCTTTTATAGCTTTTGGCAAGGGTAGTGTTGAGAAAATGGTGTTGTACACCTTGCATAATAATGTTTATTATTGTATTATTTATTTTATTATGTAAATTTTTCACCTAGATGGACGTGCAATATGTAGGGATTCCATTGGAATATTCCTTGAGAGTTGTATTGTAACATTGTGATATCGTTGGATGTAATTATTTAATGTTGGGGAAATAAAGTAAATAAAGTACTCAATATTAAATCTAGGTCAATAGGGTTTGGTAGCACATGGTTTATGTAATACCACTTGGTGGTTTTGTGGGAGCTTGTTTCAATAAAAGAAACCATAAGGGTAGTTGTTGAGGTTAGACAGGTGAAAATAGGTTAGCCAAAGGTAGCATTTGTGAAGGTTGGAAGCATGGCATGGGATGTGTGGATTCATGCTTGTTCACATGGATTACTTGGTTATGGCTATGATTTTGAAGGCTTCCATGGTTGTATTGCAATGGTCATCGTTTGAACAACCCTACAAAAGACACAATCTGCAGGTCTTTTTGTCACAAATGCATAGAAGGTTGCCTATTTTTGGTCACATTTTGTGGGTATGTTGTCTATTCTCTTGCATGTGGATTTCAAAGTGTTTATTTGCTTCAGATCTATATTGGGTTATGTGGAAATGTCATATTTTTGTATGCAAGTTTCCTATCAGGTAGGGGGTGTAGTTAGGTTTGATCATGATTGAGTTAGGGTTAAGTCCTTAGTTCCACCCTTTGGAGACAATTTAAATGGATTGTCCTCAAAGATTGGGACAAGAAGACAAAATGAGTGGACAAGATGCTCTTTCCAAGTGAGTGATTGAGATTCATTTTAGGCTTGATCCGTGTGAGTTTCATCTTTAATTCCTATTGGTTGATTGATTTTCCTCCCTTTTGGTGGTTGAGAGAAAATAGGAATTAATCAATTGAATTTAATTAATTTGTTTAGCCATGTGTACCCCTTAAATGGGTTGATTTGATTTAATTTAAACTATGCAATTAATTAGATTAATTACACAATTTATTGATTTATCATGATTTGTTTGATGTAAATTGATTTAAAGGCTTTTTATTTTCAATTGATTTTGGATTAAGGTTCAATTGTAATTTCTCTTTGATTTGATTTTGATTGAATTTAATTGCATTCAATTATGTTGACCTTTGTCTTGATTTCTCCTTTAAATAATCTTATCCACTTTTAGGTGATTATAGATTCTAACCCTGTTAAGAGTCAAAGAAGGAAAAAGGACCCACTGTCCAAACAGCTTCAGGGGCAAGATCACTGAACACACTGTCCAACTAATCTCTATATTATCTAAACAAAATAATACCAAAAACTACTACTGTCAACAACTTATCTTCACTCCTCTATCTATTCCACTACTGCACCATTTGCTTTACCAGATCTCAGTACCAAATCTGCTCAATTCACATATCCTCTTACAAAATCATATATTTCAATCATATATCTCATCTACATTTAATCAAGGAAAACAATCCTTCCTTTATACCACACTCAAATAATTTACAATAGAGTCGGCCAACTAGACTTAACCATTTACAAAATATAAATTATTACACCTTACATAATATTCCATAACTACATAATACTATCGGCTTCCAAACTAAATAAATCTTCAGATGTGCAACCCATAACTATGTTGTGTCATCTAGGTCACTTCCAAAAGATCATCAACCTTTGTACAACTTCGCATGTCCATATTCGATCCCGGTTAGGAGATATAATCTAGTTACCACAAACCGTTTCTCAGGAACACTGCTAAAATACCATTTCCACTAAATTACACATAGCTATCATTGATAATTTAATTTCCATACATGCTCTTAACCAAAATCTTAGGATACAATAAGAAACAAGTCCTCAATGCCACATAGCTTGATCTATAATTCCCCACATGCGCTAGAATTCAAACATTGTCTACTTCTCTATTAATCTCCAGTAGATCAATGTGTTGACATCAATGACAAACAAAATCATGAATGCAACATACAACTACTAAAAAACTACTTGAATACTCCCCCATAGGACATATTCAACATTCATTCCTAACAATCTCCCCCATTGGCATTGATGGAAACATATATGAAAAAACATCCAAGTTCCATGAATACCAAACTACAACACTATTGTTCTACATTATCCTTTTAAACCCTCTTCATCAATCAAATCAAACATTCATTAGATTTTTTCCATGTACTGTTCTTCTCCCCCATTGACATCAATGACAAAGAAAACATCAATATGTCAATTCAATACAAGCTCAAATGTCAAAAGACACTATTCATAAAATACTTTCACAAGAGCCCTTCATGACTCGGCTCAGAAACACACATACTCCTCCATAGAGGAAGTGTCAGCATATAGTCAAGAGAAATAGTACTCTTATACCACTGGACTAATGTGACTTTCTGCATCATTACTCAAAAGTAGGTTGGGGCATAACCCCAAGCATACCTCTCAAATGTTTCTATAGGTAAGGGCTTTGTAAATATATCTGCAATATGCTCCTTTGTACTTATATACTCAAGTCTGACTTCTTTTTCTACAACTTTCTCTCTTACAACATGATACTTGATCTCCATATGTTTTGTTTTAAAATGCAACACACGGTTCTTAGATATACTTACTATACTGGCATTATCACAATGTATGATAATAGGCTCATTGAACTTGATTCCAATATCCTCCAACATCTGTTTCATCCATATTATCTGATTACAATTGTTTTTTGCTGCTACATATTTTGATTCTACTGTGCTTTGTGAGATACAATTTTGTTTCTTGCTTAACCAAGAAACCAATCTTCCTCCAAGAAAAAATGCTCCACCACTTGTACTCTTTTTTCATCAACACTACCTCCCCAATTTGCATTTGTATATGCACATAGGGTAAATTCATTTGATCTATCATATCACAAGTTTGAACCTATAACTAATTGAATATCTTATTGAAGATTAAGGAGATTACTGAACTATTAAATTAATATGTAAGATGATAAAATCAGTCAATATGTTTCCATTGATGTCAACTAGTTTTGACAATACTCATCATGATAGTTACAAACATCTGAACATTTGTAGATGGAAGAAATGGTGAAGACATGAGATATCTACATAAGGACAAGATGGATATGACATATATGAATAAGGTATATATTGGGTAACTTATTGACATGAGTCTATGCCATTATGTTGTTGACTTGAGAATGTTATATTATTCTATTATGAAGAAAGAGATCATAATTGAACAAGTTAATGTTGTCGATAATTGAAGATTTCTATATACACTGAGTAAGTCTTGTGTATACTGAGTGATAGTAATAATCAAGTTAGTTATCACCGATACATTCAGTATTAATTGAGTATGGATGAAAACATTAAATGTTATAACATCTGACTAAAATTGATGAGCTGGCAATTACTTATGATTTCGAGGTAAGAGATGAAGTTTGTTCTAACATCCACAGAAGACAAAATTTAGAAATGATCAAATGGAAGAGATTGAAACATTTTATTGACACATCTGTTGAGGAAGCTTGAAGTGGCAAAACAAACGATAGAGATTAAGAGGCAAAATCTAATGGCTGATATGAAAATAGTTTACATGTCTATTTAAGAGACATGAGATTCATTGTTGAGATGCCGAAGCATATTATATCTATAGGAGAATTCACATGAAAGAAAGTTTTTCATGCATACCTGATCAAATTGGTTATAGACAAGACCAAGCTAAACTGCAGGCATAACCAAGCATCAGAGATATATGTACACTGAGTGATGTAAGTTGGAGGATATGATGGAGTGAATTGATTATTGATCAGAAGATTTTTTTATGAGCTTAGCATAGATTTGAATACTTAAAAATTGAGTTGTACTTGAATCAGATCATGAGCATATTAATTTAACCATTGTTACAGCTAAATCTCTTAACCGAGTGGACTTAACAGTCTTGATTGGATTTCAATATGACATTCAAGGAATGTTAACTATTTTCTTGTTGACCTCATAGTGAATGCTGGTCGAAGGAGAACTATTAGTGATAAATCCTCTAACCAGGTCACACTTAACAGTGTGCATTGTAACCTTTAATAGGGTGGTCTCCTAACTGAGCTCACTTCAGAAGAGTGAAATATTTTGGGTTACTGGTCCCAGGTGGTTTTTCCCTTAGCAAGGTTTCCATGTTAAATCTTTTGTATTATGTGTTATTTTTTATGACTATTTTTCTATCATACTTTGCATATTTCATAATTTGATAAATTGGTAAACACGGTTTGGAAATTATTGGTATTTGGTAAATGAACAGAAAGATAGTTGATCTTATCTTATCAAGTTGATTGATTTGTTAAAAAAGTTTGAAGAAGTACATCTAATATTTTGGGATTGTAGGACAACTTTTTTAACTGATTCACCCCCCCCCCCCCTTAGTTATCTAAAAACCCATAGTCATTTGTGCCTTTCAAATATCAAAATATTCTTTTTACTACTGCATAATGTGATTCTTTAGGATCAACTTGAAATCTTGCAACAATGCCAACTGCATGTGATATATCTGGTCTTGTATGAGTTAAATACTACAAACCTCCAATCATGGATCTGTATTTCTTTTTTTCAACTGTAGGGGTTTCATCTGTGTTAGATAAATTATGGATAGTTACCATAGGTGTGCCAACAGGCTTACAATTTTCCATACCAAATCTATGTAATAAGTCTTTCAAATATTTTGTTTGAGAAATGAAAATACCATCACTGTTTTGTACTATCTATAATCCTAAAAAATATTTCATCTCACCAATCATGCTCATTTCAAATTTTGTCTTCATTTCCTCAGCAAATTTATCACTAGCTTCATCTTCACCTCCAAAGATAATATCATAAAAAAAAAAACTACAATCAATAAACCATTCTTAATCTCTTTCAAATACAAATTACTATCTGCGGTGCCTTTAGCAAATCCTAATTTTACCAAATATTTGTCCAATCTTGCATAAAAAGTTCTAGGTGCTTGTTTTAGTCCATATAAAGCTTTGTTCAGTTTATATACCATGTCTCCTTCTTGAGTTAAAGGAAAACCTTTAGGCTACTCAATGTAGACTTCTTCTTCTAATTATCCATTCAGAAATGTTGACTTCACATCCATCTGATACACTTTGAATTTCTTATAAGTTGCATAAGCCAAAAATATTGTTACCACTTCAATTCTTGCAACATGTGCAAAATTTTGTTCATAATCAATTCCTTCTTGCCGTGATTATCTTTTACATTCCAATCTTTCTTTGTTTCTTACAACTTCACCTTGTTCATTCATATTGTTTTCAAAAACCCATTTAGTTCCTATAACATTTTTATCCTTAGGTCTAGGGACCAACTCCCAATTTTTTTTCATTTCAATTTGATCTAGTTCTTCCTTCATTTCTTGAATCCAATTTTAATATTTACAAGCTTCATCAGTAGTTTTAGGTTCAATTTGGGAAATCAAACATAGTTCTTCATGTACCTTATTTCTTGTCATAACTCTTTTTTCTATGCCTCCAATAATCTAATTAGTAGGATGATTCCTCTCTAGATTCTTGTTAGGTATCACTATCTCATTTCTTATTTCATTTCTAGTTTCTGGTCTCGGTTCTTCTCTTATTTCCTCAACATAGTTCTTATTCTACAAATCATTGTCAGTTTCATAAAATAATTCAACATTTTCTTGATCAGTTCTAGGGAAAAAATCTTCATCTGAATCATAATCTTCTTTCTTGAATTCTGAATTTCTCATCAACTTTAACATTTGTGCTCTCAACAATAGTTTTAGTTCTTTTATTAAAACATCTGTAAGATTTTATTTTCAAAGAAATATACCTTCATCACTTCTAGGATCAAACTTACCAATGTCATCATCTCTCTTAATATAACACTTCTAAAAATTCTGAAATACTTAATTGATGATGCATGTCCCAACAATAATTCATAAGGTGTCTTGTCTATGTCTACTCTAATTTGTATTAAGTTCATTGTATATACTATTGTATTCATTGCTTCTTTCCAGAATGTCTTCTCTATATCATTCTCAAATAACATATCTCTTGTTGCCTCAGTTACCGATTTGTTCCTTCTTTCTGCAATACCATTTTGTTCATGTGTTCTAGGGGCTCAAAATTGTCTCTTAATTCCATTTACTTCACAAAAAGTGTTAAATTCTTTTAAAGTAAGTTCTCCACCTCTATCAGATCTCAAACATTTGATCTTCATTCTAGATTCTTTCTCAACTTTATTCTTAATTAATATAAACTTGTCAAATGCTTTAGATTTTTCCTTAAGAAATGTTATCCACATCATTCTAGTAAAGTTATCAATAAAAATCATAAAATACCTTTCACCATAGAATCCTCTAGTCCTTCTGGGACCACTCAAATCCGTATGAAAAATTTTCAATTTTGCTGCTATAGTGAACTTCTTACTGGGAAAAGAACTTCTTCTCTGTTTAGCCATAACACACTCTTTGCATATCATGCTAGTAGCTTTCATAATATTAGGAAAATCTCTTACTGCAAATGTAGTACTTGGTTTCACATTATTATCAAAGTTTATGTGACAAAACCTTTTGTGCCATAAC
Organism: Chamaecyparis obtusa; assembly: GCA_027943335.1. Lineage (NCBI taxonomy): Eukaryota > Viridiplantae > Streptophyta > Pinopsida > Cupressales > Cupressaceae > Chamaecyparis > Chamaecyparis obtusa. Next base: position 1,615,362 of record BSBK01003030.1, read on the forward strand.
CAACTGTCATCAATTTTAGTAATCAAACATGTCATCTTAGCAGTATTCAACTGAAATACATTACCTCTGCTTCTTGATCCTTTTCCAATCAACTTACCATCCATATCCTTGATCACACAAGTCTTCTCAGTAAACCAAACTTGATATCCCTTGTCAATTAACTATCCAACACTTAGAAGATTATGTTTCAATCCATCCACAAAGTAAACATCATCAGTGTTAGTCTTTCCATCAAGAGTAATAGATCCTATTCCCTTTTTCAAGCAAGGTGCATTGTTTCCAACTCTAACAATACCTCCATCATAATTTTTAAACTTCATGAATTTTCTCATATCTCCAGTCATATGATGTAAACAACTACTGTCTATAATCCAATCAGTTTTATTTTCAACTTGAGAAACTAAAGATTTTTCTTCTCTAACTTTAGTTTCAAAGTTTTCTTCTTTAATTGCTACAAATCCTATGTCATCACTTTCATTATCACTTTCACTTAATATTTTCTCAATGCTAGCCTCAAATTCTTTATCATTAGCATAATAACATTCTTTAGACCTTCTAGGTTTAATTTATTCTTATACTTCTTTACTCTCTTAGGGAATTTATATGTGAAATGATCATATTCTTACATGTCCAACATTTAAATATTTTATTACCTTCTGGTTGTCTTTTCACAAGCAAGGCAATTCCTTCCTCAATCTTTTTGTCTTCTTTGGTCTTAGATCTATTGCCACTGGCATGATCTCCACCAACACTTGTACTTCTTGACAAAGTAGGGTGAACACTAAGTGCACTGAATGTTGTTTCAATTCTAGGTAAATCTCCAGATTGTATCAAACCTATCTTTGCTACTTCTAATCTTCCCAGAAGATTTTCTCTAGTAAACTTTTCAGTACAAGGAATAACTTATTTAATCATCTACACTATCTTCTTAAACATAGGGGTTAGTGTCTTTAAGATATTCCATATAACTTCATCCTCAGTTTTGTTTCCTTCACAAGGTTTGATACCTGCAAAAATCTCTGATATCCTACCAATATAACTTCTAACGGATTCATCTTCCATCATTTTTGTATCTTGAAATAAACATATCCAATTCTGTAATCTGATTCTCTTAGCATGTATATCACCTTTAAAAGTAGATTGTAAAGCTATCCAAATTTCATGAGATGTCCTTAGAGTTTTTACTTGACTATATTCATTCTTAGGAATTGCTGACAAAAGTGCTTCTCTAGCAAGTATGTTACACACAAATGGATCTCTTTCCTTATTAGTGCAATCTTCAATTTTGTCTTCTTCAATGATAGTCTTGTCATTATTTTTAATCAACCAATATCTTGGTCCTAAACATAGTAAATGTGTCTTCATCTTTTCTTTCCAGCTGTCATAGTTAACTCCATCAAACTTAGGACTTTCTTTTCTGAAATGATTCACCATGGATCTCCTTAAGTTGTTAAAATTTTCCTTCAAGGACCTGCTGCTCTGATACCAATTGTTAGAAAGTAAAGTCCACCAAGATAACTGAGAGGGGGGGGGGGGGCTAAATTATAAAACAACTTATAGTACCATTATTAGATTTCAACCATGTAACCAATGTAAACAACAACCATAGAAAGATAAACATACACAATGAAACAAGATATGTTAACTAGGGAACCTCTTGATCAGAGAGTAAACCCTGGTGGGAATGGCACCCACAAAAGATGTACTAATATGAAAAATCCTTGTGTGAGGATGGACTCTGTTAGGAGCCTTGTGAAATACATTCAGTACATATCAGTCCTTGTTAGGAGACTTTGATTCCCTATTGAGTGTTAAAGAAGGTAGAAGGACCCACTATCCAAACAACTTCAGGGGAAAGATTACTAAACACACTATCCAACTGATCTCTATATTATTCGAATAGAATAATACCAAAAATTACTACTCTCATCAACTTATCTTCACTCCCTTATCTGTGCCACTACCGTACCAATTACTTTACCAGATCTCAGTACCAGATTTGCTCAATTCGCATATCCTCTTACAATATCATATATCTGATCTACATTCAATCAAGGAAACAAATCCTTCCTTTGTACTACACTTGAATAATTTACAATAGAGTTGGCCAACTAGGCTTAACCATTTACAAAATATAAATCATTAGACGTTAATAAATATTCCATATCCACATAATACTGTCAGCATCCAAACTAAATAAATCTTCACACGTGTGACCTCTGACTATGTTGTCTCATCTAGGTGACCTATGAAATGTCATCAAACTTTGTACAATTTCACATGTCCAGATTCTGTCTCCGTTAGGAGATATAATCTAGTTACCACAAACCACTTCTTAGGAACATTGCTAAAATACTATTTCTACTAAATTACACATAACTATCATTAATAATTGAATTTTTGTACATGCTCTTAACCACAATCTCAGGACATAATAAAAAACAAGTCCTCAATGCTACATAGCTTGATCTAGAATTCCCCACATGTGCTAATTCAAACACTATCTACTTCTCTATTAATCTCCAATAGATCAATGTGTTGACATCAATGACAAAAACAATCATGAATGCAACATACAATTGCTACATAACCACTCAAATATTTCCCCATAGGACATATAAAACATTCATCCCTAACATCTCTCTCTCTCTCTCTCTCTCTCTCTCTCTCTCTCTTTGATGCAAAGATCACAATGGTAAACTAGGATAAGGGACCAATCCCCCATAAATCTTCACACATTGGTTATATACTATCAACAATCCTTCCAATCTTTGAATATGGTAGATAAAAACTAGTTAGGGATGTCTAAGCCCTCTCAATTCTAGACCCCAAGTCTTAGAGTCAATTCATAACTTCTCCAAATCAAGGCCTAAAGGACACTTTCCCTTTTTTGGGAAAAATAAGAGAAATCTTCACCAGATGTGTTAGTTACCCAATCTAATGATTGGAACACCTTATTTGTCTTCCAAACATAGAGAATCAATCACTGGATTGTTCACCCAACTCCCAAAAATCTCTAATCACAACTTCACCTACAAATCCTACCAGGTCTCCGAACTTGCTTCTGGGTGTGCAATCTCCAACTCCCAATGGATTTTGGAAAAAAAAGACTACATTCTAATACTCTTTTCAGTGTTACAAAGTTTTCCAAAACCACAAACCCCGATCCTCCTCTGGAAACACCTAACCACTATTAGGTACTCAGGGCTAATTGGCTAGATTAGCCCTAGTTTACTCTAGATATGGTTAAGGATGGTTTAATGAGAACAATGTATGATTTTAGGAATTTCTAATATCCCTCAAATTCTTTGAATCCACCCATACATTAATCATAACACATAAAATTTTGGACTACACACCATTTATTACACCTTGTTGACTGAACACATTGAGATGTTTAGTCTAGGGCTCGGTGCTAATAACCCTTCCCAACCAATTCCTGATGAATTCTTTTTGATTCATATATATTACACATCTAACTTGAAATTCCCAAGTGGTTAAGGAATTCCATTGGTGGGATTGCAAGTTAGATCCCCATTTGTGAAACAACCCTGTAGAAACCCTCCTTCCTAACTGGTTTCACCAATTCAATGATAACTTTGCACACACCAAGACAAATAGGATTAAACCACTTTCATTAGAACATAGATTCAATGTAGTTTACAACCATATCAATTTGGGTTAGAAAATCTTCTGTATGCGATCGTACTTGATGAGAATTTCATAGGAAATTGATTGGTTTTCATTCAACACTACACTAGAAAATTGGTTTACTTGATCTAATGTCTTTTAGAGGTCTTGAGATGGTTAAATATAACCAAAAATGGGTTCCAACTGGTCCTTTAACAATTGTGACCATTAGCAACCACATTTGAACTTCTCGAGCAACTTTTGAAATGTTGCTCGAGCAGGTTTTGTGCAACTTTTGCAACTTTTACAAAATGGATGAATTGCCACCAAATGACTCACAAAGTGATCATGAACAATGATCCAAGTAATATACCCCCTAAATGATTGAAAAAAATCAAAATCAGTCCTAAAACAACATAAACACTCAAAATCTCTATTACACCTACCCATTAAAAACCTAGAATCCAAGTGGTCTAAGGCATCCCAAGGCTTATAGGCATGCCTACAGGATCCTTGACCATACAAATGGATTCAAACATGCAAGGGATGATCTCTAAGATCCATCCACCTTATTACAAAGCCAAAAAAAACAAAAAACATGAGCAACATCCTAGATGATGTCTTGGGTGCCCTGCACCATGCTCCTTAATCTATAGGAAATCTAGTCTTCTCAATGGTTTTAGGGGTTATCCATGTAGCATCCTCTAATGGTTTACTCTTCCATTTGACTAAGTACTCATAGTAGGGTATGTGCAAGATCATGGTATACCCAAAAGTGGCGATGTGAAAAAATGAACTTTTCATTCATCCAAAAGTGCACTAAATTTTTTTTTGACTTTTTAGTAGGCCTGTGTATTAGTACACCTAGCCAAGCCAAAATCCCAAAAAATTATATTTCTAGCTTGTAGCCGCATTCAACATTTTCATTGTGAAATGTTGAACACAACTCTGGATTTCAGATATCCGATTGATTCTCATATTCAATTTTCACAAGATCAATAGGTAAGTTAAAGTTTTAAGTTTGTATTATTATTTATTTATTTTTAATTGAAATTTGTAGTTTTTTATATAAAAACTAGGGTTTAAATGAGATTTTTTATTATTTTTTAAAAATTGATTATAATTGTCTATTTTTGTTTTAATTGTAATCAGACATAGACTCAAATCAATCAGAAAACCCTCCCAATGATCCCACAAATAATCCAGAACCACCTCCAAACAATCCCCCACTTTCAGAAGACCAACTAGTCTCAAACCCTCGATGATTAGAGGATCTCATAGGAGACAATATAAATCAACTTAGAGGATATTAGACCACATATGCCAATATCCGCATATTGTGGCCCATGTTTTCCATGTTGAACTCCATTATTTAAAATATGGAGAAACTTACAGAGCAACATAATGGTGCACTTCTTTGGCACAATTCAATGCACACCCAGTTTGATGATGGGCTTGACTATGATCAAGTTATGAACCTAAACATAACAAAACATGACATATGTAATCTTTTTGTGGATCCCAAAATTGGTTTAAAAGTGGACCCTAAAAAATTGAAGTTGTCAATTAAATGGTGCACAAATGATGCAATACATAACTTTTGGGACTGCTGGTGGATGGTTTTTGATAGACCACCTCACAACAATTTGGATGTCCCATTCTATTTAATAAAAAAATTGTATGCTGAATTTGCGCTCGGTCACAAGGTAAATTATTTGAGTATGAGACTGAACCAGGGTGTAGGATTAGGCACTCCTCAAGATAGGCCATGGGCACACCGAGTGAAATCCCACACATATGTCCCCCTCCCAATATTTTACCACCTCATACAGTGCAGTATCCTAATATTATTGTTGAGGCCGACTCATAGAATATTCGATCCATTCACACCTTGAGTGATCTACTAGTTATGCAAAGCATGACATTCTTGCCTCATCATGTTGATGCTTTTGGGCCTTCCACATACTCCATGAGCTCACATGTTTGTGTGCCCCACACTTTCATTATGTGCAAGATCTATGCTTAGGTCCCCCGAATGATAGTGACACATATAACTATGTCTTCAAGGTGGACGATAATACAAAACACACTACAAGAACTAAAGCACTTCATGAAGATGTGCATTAGGGGCATACAGAGCCATGGACTCCTACTATTATGGTAAGGGTAAAAAGTTCACTTTTTACATTCTATTTAATTTTAAACATTCATATTTTTAGTAGAATTTTCTTATAATGATTTTCCACTTATGTTTTTTTATGTGTTACATTTATGTTCAGTTAATGAAAGAGGAGGAGATGGCACAAATGGAGGGGTCCATGCTTTCAGCCAATCATTTGGGCTTGACACTTCCACAACATATGTTTCAATGTACTCATTGGTTTCCTTTTATTATATTAGTATATGTAGATATGTTTTCTAATTTTTACGATCATCTTATTACATACTGATACGGGTGTCACCAGTTGTCACTGGGGGAAATGTGAGGGGGTTTAGGCATCAGGCATTGACAAGGGGAAGGTAATTAAGTAATTTAGATTGTTTATGCATACATGTATACTCGTTAGTTGTGCATACTCATTTTTAATTTACATGGTTTATTTGACAGATGGTGGTGTTTGATGATGTCATGAGATCCTTTCACCATGATAGAGTCACAAGCATCTCAATTCCCATGTGCTTAGTGAGGTGCACACTCCTAGGTGTCTCAATCACAAACTACTATGTAATTCATTAACCTAAGTGATATTAAGTTAAGTGTAATTAGGAATATTTAATTACACCAACACCCCCCCTTAAGTGCAACTTAGGGGAATGCACTTAAACTCATAATGCAAGATGGGTCCTAGCTATGAGGCCATGTTAGGTACCCATGTACAAAATGTAATACATGAAATTCATAACTCTCATAAAGTGGAGAAAGAGGGAAAAACTCATGGGAAAAACCCTCCCCCAAAAAGAGAGAAGAAAACAAGATGCATGGATGTATGGAATGCTCAAGACCCCCCAAGAACTACATACATCATGTATATACAAAGAATAATACCCCATAAGAAGGATAGTTGGAGACATGATATCCCCCCATAATATAGAAGCTCCCATGTTGATGAAGAGTGCCTGCAAACAATAGATAAGCCAATGCTTACAAGAAACATGTCTCCCCTTGGGAAGAAATAGATACATCAAATGATGAAGAAGCCAATCCTTGTGCAAATGGAAAGAGGAAGAAGATGTAGGTCTCCATGCATGAATCTCTAAAGACTAAATAAGAATCTCCAAACCCAAAGAATCTATCACCTCATGTGACAAATAAAGTGAAGAAAGAGAAGAATCAAGTGTACCAATCTCCAAAGAAGGTGAAGAAGTATCCCCAACTATGATGAAACTGTCATCAAGGGAAAGAGAAACCCCCTCATGTATGTCTTCCAAATCTGCATCATGAGAATCAACAAATGTTGAAGATGCATCCAAGTAGTCATCACATTTTGCAAGATTTGAAACACTATGATCATCCTGTTGAATAGTAGAGCCCATGTCTGAAGAAGGAGGAGGTGGAGGAGTAGGAAGATCAACACTTGTCTTGATAACAAAATGATTCAAGTGCCCAAAGTTCTCCTCATAATTATCCCTTGGAAAAGGGATGTGTACATCATGAATATCATCATCATCATCAAAAAAATGTGAAAAATAATACAAGCGTGATGTATGATCAACAACCATAGCTATGACATATCTAGTCTCCATGTCCCTAATGTAGAAAAAATCAGGAGTGAACTCAACAATTTTACCTTGTGCCCCATGTGTAATTTTGTAAATAGAAAGGAGATTAGTTGTCAAGGATGGTACACAAAGAACATCATTAAATGTCCCCTCTCCCATAGGAATAGAACCTTTCCCACAAACTCTCATGAATGTGTTGTTACCCATCAAAATATTAGGAGAATTACAAGGCTCAATAGAAGAAAACATATCCATAGAAGATGTCATATGATGCGATGCACTTGAATCAAGAAGTCATTTACCTTGCTCAGGATGTGTGGAAGCCAAGAGTGCTTGTCCTTTACCTTTATCTTTGGATGATGATGTAGATGCTTCCAAATGTGTAGAAGAATGAGTAGACACTGATGAGTGAAACTTAATGTTGTGCTTCTGAATAATGTGAGTTAGCTCATCAATTTTCTTTTGAAAACACTTATTCTCATCATTTCCTAGCTTTTTACAATATGCACATTTATCTCTCTTTGTTCTAGATGATTCCTCTCCTGAAGAGGACTTGGATTCAGTAGGATTTTGTGAAGAAGATTCATTACCTTTGTCATGAGGCTTAGGATCCTTATGTTGTTTCTTCCATTTCCCATTAGAAGCCTTTGAATTAGACTCACTTGCAATCAATGCTTGATGTGTGGAAGGATTCAATTGTCCCATGTGTGCCAACTTTACTTGTTCCCTTGTGAGTTGTGCTACAAATTCATCAAGAGAGGGCAATTTGTATGTAGTACCAAGAGCATCCATAGTAGCATAGAATGTAGAAACAAAGATAGAATAATCAAGACCAAGCTTGGAAAGAATAGAAAAGATCAATTCTTCATCCCCTTTAACAATGCCACATGTAGAAAGCTCCAATCTAATAGAATTGAACTTAGAGAAAAAGTCTTGAATATTGTCAAAATCAATAGGATTAAGACCTATGAGCTCATTCTCTAATTTGAATTTTCTCATTCTATCAGGTTTACCAAAGAGTCCTTCCAATATGACCCAAGCATCATGAGGATGTGAGCAAGATGCAATATGAAAGTGCAAGTCACGAGAGATGGATGATCTAAGAGAGCCAAGTCCTTTATCCCTTCGATCAAACCATTTTTTCCTTTTTGCACCACCTGTTTGAGGTTCTTGATCCTACCCAAGAGTCATTCTAAGAAATCGAATACTCAACAAATGATCACTTAAAGATACTTTCCATTCATGGTAGTTATATGGAGTGAGGATTTTAGCCTTTGAATTATCCATATTGCAACTAAATTATGACTGATAACTGCTGATAACTCCTTCAAATGACTGATACAAATCAGTAAACTAAAATTCAAGGATTAACCAAGTGCAAATATAGCCCCAAAATGACCTAATTTTGAAAGTGATATATCCACTCCAAATCACTGAAAATTGATTGCAGATCTAGAAACTAAATGAAAAATCATGCACTTTCAAAAAAAAATTTACCTCAAAATGCTACTGTATGTGCCCAAATGAAGCCCTGGAAGTTGCAGAAATCAGGAATAGATAGGAACAGTCAACAAAAACTACAATTTCTAAAACAATGTGACCACCAAATTGCCAAAATAATACCACCACTAGATTCTTTAGGAAATTTTACTCAATTTCAAAAAAATTGCTCGAAAAAAGGAGCAAAAATGAGCAAGATATGGCTCTCTGAAGTTGGACAACAAAATGAAAAACTCCAATGGTGAAGGCAGAGAATTTTCCAAATCAGATGATGTCAAAAAAATAGTGGTTTAAATTTAACAGTCATATGGCCATCAAAAAATCCCAATTTGGCCTATTTTGACAGCTAAATGGGCATCAAATTTAGCTTTGGAAACGTAATGACATTAGCATAAAATTGCATCCCCTGGTGATGTGGTAGATGATGTAGAGAACCGTACTATATAGATGATGATGTGGCAACTATGTGTTTGGTGATGTGGTAGGGTGCCACATGTCATCTTCAGACTAGCTAAGTGGCAAGGTCTACGCCACTGAGGTGGCAGTGGGATAATATCCCACATGCGTTGTGGGATGGGCTTACAAGCCCTTTTTATATGCGAACACCCAATGTGTATAACAAAACTGACCTAGGTCTTGTGGGGTCTCACCTTAGGGCTTGAGATCTCCTGTGACTCCGGGTGTAGTGCCTGATGTGAAATGTTTGGTTGCTAAAGGCAGACTGTGGAAGATGACAGAATATTCTCTAACTGAAAAGGGGTTGTACCAACCCCGAATAAACTTTTGCAGAGGGAAATTTTTTTTGAAAAATAGTAGAATTAAATTTTTTTTTTTACAAAATTGTACCGCTGAGGTGTAGATTGGGCCGTACAGTCCGATTTGCAAAAAAAATTTGCCTTGATTTTGACTTTCACCAAATATAGGCGAATTTATAGTTGATCTTAACTGAAACAGCCTCCCAAACACAATGGTGAGGTCAGATCTACTCCAAGATGCCTCTATAACATGTTGGTTCCTAGATCTAAGATTTGGACCTTCAAAGCTTGCATCAAGATCTCTTCAAATCGACTAATCAAAACACTCCAATGGCTCTAATACCATGTAAGAATTTGCAAATAGCAAAGATTGAACCAAGGATCTACAGGTTAAAGAAAAGAAAAAGAGATGATATGAATTCAATGATGGATATTGAATTGATCCAATGAATTCACCTTGACTGATTAATGATTACATAATAGGCCTCCTTATATAGGAAAGGCAATAAGAGAAAATGATAAGGAGCTGATAAGATATTACCTATGCTAGGTGTAATCACATGTCCACCAAATGTGGATCATCCTCCATTATGCAATAAAGTATGTGCAATGGGATTAGGATGATAATGTGATAAGAGCACTAAAGGTGGATCTCACACCAAAAGTGGAAATTCTCCTACACCATGTGCTTAGTGAGGTGCACACTCCTAGGTGTCTCAATCAAAAACTACTATGCAATGCATTAACCTAAGTAAGATTAAGTTAAGTGTAATTAGGAATATTTAATTACACCAACAGCCCTAATACATGTATACTTGTCAATTGTGCATACTCATTTTTAATTTACATAGTTTATTTGACAGAGGGTGGTGTTTGATGATGTTGTGAGACCCTTTCCCCATGATAGAGTCACAAGCATCTCAATTCCCAGTGATAGCCCAACGGTACCTATATTTCTAAATTAATTTATGTGTATTTTACTATCAAGTATATATAATATGATCAAGTCATGATTGTATGAAGTATCTGTTTGACTTTTGTAGGTCACCCCTAGTTTGAGGGAGGTAGAATGCCAAGGGTTTGTATCACTGATGACTCAGCTGAAATTTCCTGAAGAAATTTCAACACAGGTAAGTTTTAATGTTAATTTAGTTATTTTGTAAACATATATTTTCTACCAAGGATTTAACATTAAATAGTATAACTTGTAGATCAATCACATGTTCGCAAACATATACAGATTAGAGTCGACATTGGTGACATTGAGAGTTCAATTTTAGTTTTATTTATTTATTATTGTTTACTATGATTTTGAATTTTTATTTTTTATTTGTAGAAACCATATAAATTAAGTAATCTAATTTGGGGTTTCACTTTTGTGTTTGAATGCAGGATCCATCAGAGCCAAAGAGTACTTCGAAGAGGCTGTATTTTGATAATCCACTAGTAGAATAGTATGTCCTAGAAACATTTGTAGTTGAACTTCTTATTTTGAGATGTCATATGACACATTTTGAGATGGTGTATGCCCCTTTGTATCTAGATATGTTGATTTTGTAAATATGTATATAATTATTTTTTATTTTGATATATATGAAACTTGATATTCGATCCAATTTGTTAATTGTGTTTTCATTTTTTCATTGTTAGTATGTAAATATGCTTGTGTGTATGTACTCATGTGTAGGATTTATGCCTTAAGTATATTCATGTATATTCAATTACATTCTTCATAACCTAAATTCATGTGTATGGGCTACGTGCATGACTTAAGTGAATTTATGTGTATGCTTTATAATCTATGTGCTACATGTATGCTTCATGAGTTAAGAAAATTTATGTGTACGCTTTATGTGCTACGTGTGTTCACATGTGTAATTCATCATTTAAGTGAATTCAAAATTTATGTACTACATTGTATTCATGTGTATCTGATGCTCTCAACCAAGTAAATCCTTCAAAGTTCACTTCACAAATTTGGTGATCACCTTGTCAATTCAACTCTTCTGCAATGTATCATGTTAGAACTCTATTATACATGTCAAAGACATATCATTCCTTTAGAATCAATAAGTACATTCATGGAATGATGCTTTTACATCAAGATTTTGTAAAACTGTTATTGAGAAAACAATGGCCTATCATTCTAGGTACCAAACCCTCATTTATAGGGTCTCTAGGCCAGAGCTTGTTCAAAAAGACTCTTGCAAATCTCTCTAGATCCTCCCAATGGATCTAACACATCCCCATGGACCCCAATAGAATAGATCCATCACAAAATATACTCATCCATTGGAGTATATGCTTGCAACAATGATGGGTGTTGCTTCATGCACCTTCAATCAACATTTACCACCATTTGTGGTCTCTCCACCACCATATATCTTGCATATCCTTGCAACCAACCACTATTGTACAAGACACTATTTAATTACTTGACTTCAAATACCAATGAAATGATGCAATACAGACATGGAACTGATAACAAGACAATAGACAATCAATTTCTCCATTTCAAATCACAGACACATTCCACAATGCATTCAAATGACCATCCTTGGTCTCTTTACATTTTCCAATGACCCTTTATGGTCATGTCCCCATCTCCCTTGGACCAAAAAAATCTATCCATTGTGGGTAAAAACTGATGCTTCCATAATGTCTAGTTGGGTAGGTTTACCCTAGGAATGGTCCCACTTTGCCTCTTGACACACCAGAACACTCATCAACATACGCAATGGTGCTTAGTGCACCTCAGGGATACTTAAGTCCAACATGTTCATGAACATTCTAGTGACTCAGTAGTTGAAATAGGTTGTCACTAGAATTTACCCACCCAACCAGAGCTAGTGGCACAAACCATTCAGTGCCAGGATGAACGGTTTGGAAGAAACCCAGTGATGCAACTTTTAACTGACCCTCACTACAAGTTTTGACATCAAGCGAGATTGGCATGCCAATTTCAAAAAAAATTGAATCTCCTAGAATGAAGAGAGGTTTTTGTAGGCCTTAGAAACATGGTCATGTAGCATCTCATGGTTTTTTGATACCTCTCACGGGGTTCGAGATACGAGCCTCGAAAGATCATTATCCAATCGTGCTTGGTGCACCTTGGGGACACTTTACTCCAACATGGTCATGAACGTTCTAGTGAATCTATGGTCAAAATGACATTTTCACTAGTGTTTACCCACCCAATCGGAGCTAATGGCACATTCCATTCAATTCTAGGATGAACAATTTAGAAGAAACCCAATGGTGCAACTTTCAACTAACCTCACTGTAAGTTTTCGCATCAAGCGAGAGTGGTGTGCCGAATTCAAACAAATTTGAATCTCCTAGAATGGAGAGAGGTATTGTAGGCCTAAAAAACATTGTCTTGTAGCATCTCACAATTTTTCGATACCTCTCACGGTGTCTAAGATACAAGCCTCAAATGATCGCTGCCTAATCGTGCCTAGTGCACCTTGGGGACACTTTGGTCCGGCATGGTCACAAACATTATACTAACTCTATGGTCAAAATAGGGTTGTCACTAAAGTTTACTCACCCAACTAGAGCTAATGGTGAAGTCCATTCAAAGTCAGGATAAATGGTTTGGAAGAAACCTAGTTGTGCAACTTTCAACTAACCCTCACTGCAAGTTTTGGCATCAAGCGAGAGTGGCATGCAAAATCCAAATAAATTTGAATCTTCTAGAATGGAGAGAGGTTATTTTAGACCTCATAAACAATGTCCTATAATATTTCATAGTTCATTGATACCTCTCATGAGGTCTGAGATACGAGCCTCAAAAGATCGGTGCCCAATTGTGCTTAGTGCACCTTGGGGACACTTTGGTCTAGCATGGTCATGAATGTTCTAGTGAATCTATGGTCAAAATGAGGTTGTCACTAGCATTTAACCACCCAACCAGAGCTAATGGAATAGTCCATTTGGTGCCAGGATGAACAATTTGGAAGAAACCCAGTGGTGCAATTTTCAACTGACCCTCACTACAAGTTTTGGCATCAAACGAGAGGGGTGTGCCAAATTCAAACAAATTTGAATATCCCAGAACTAAGAGAGGTTATTGTAGGCCTTAGAAACACTATCCTATAACATCTCACTATTCACTGATACCTCTCATAGGGTCCAATATACAAGCCTCAAAAGATCACTACCCAATCATGCTTAGTGCACCTTGGGGACACTTTCATTCGACATGTTCATGAATGTTCTAGTGACTCTATTGTCAAAATGAGGTTGTCACTAAAGTTTACTTGCCCAACCAGAGCTAATGGCGTGAACCATTCTATGCTATTATGAATGGTTTGTAAGAAACCTAATGGTGCAACTTTCAACTAACCCTCACTGCAAGTTCTGGCATCAAGCGAGATTGGTGTGCCAAATTCAAACAAATTTGAATCTTCCAGAATAGAGATAGGTTATTGTATAACTCAAAAATATGGTCCTCTAGCATCTCATAGTTGGTCAATAGCTCTCACAAGGTCTGAGATACAAGCCTCCAAAGATCACTACCTAGTCATGCTTAGTGCACGTTGGAGACACTTTGGTCTAGCATGTTCGCGAACGTTCTAGTGAATCTATAGTCAAAACAAGATTGTTACTAGCAATTATCCACCCAACTAGAACTAATGGCACAAACCATTTGGTGCTAGGATGAATGGTTTGGAAGAAACCCTGTGGTGCAACTTTCAACTAACCCTCACTTCAATTTTTGGCATCAAGCAAGATTGGCATGCCAAATTCAAACAAATTCAAATCTCCCAGAATGGAGAGAGAGGTTATTGTAGGCCTCATAAACACAATCTTGTATCATCTCATAGATTGTTGATACCTCTCATGGGGTCTGAGATACAAGCCTTGAAAGATCGCTGCCCAATTAAGGAATCAGAAAATGCATGCCCTTCTTCACCAAAGTGTATAGATGGGCAACTTGAAATACATCTGTAATTAGAGTTGTTGTCTCTTCCTAGGGCCATTTCATATTACCAAAATTCTTCTAGCAAAATAACTTATTTCAAAGGCTGCCCATTTTTTTTTAAATGGTAGGTTGGTTTCTTTTTCTTCTTTCAATGGTTGTCCATGATTTTTCTACAATTTTCCAACATTTCGTACATAGTTATTACAATTTAATACCTCCTACTCTCCCACTCATGGAAATGGTTGTTACATTTTAAGCTAATGGAAATGATACCTATTTTGGAAAGATGTAAAAGAATCAAAATTCCCAGTCTGCCAGATGAATTGTTGGACAGGGCATAGGGAATGAATGAAAATAGGGAGGACAACCTGTTCTACTTTGAAGTTTGGAACTAAATAAATCTTTGCACTTGCAATGTCAGCGTACTCAAAATCAATGGGAAAATATTTAGTGAAACGTACATGTATCCTAGTTTGGTGATGCGGGTTCTATTATATATTTAATGCTGACAAGGAATTTATGACAACAAAAATTTAAGCAACTTTATCAGGGGTTATAAGTGGATTGTGAAAACATCATTTCAAAATGAAACTTGAATATAATGTTTAATCCCAACAAAAAAATTCTATATGATTGGATCCAAAGGTTAACATTTTGACAAAATGCATTCATGTTTTCCATTGACTTGATACACTCATGTTAAAGCTAACAACTCACACAAAATGTACATGTTCATAATATAGAACACACCAAATTATATTAGACCATCAGATATCCTTCAGTAAAATGTAATTGAAAAACTATTTTCTATCATGTTAACTTGGTACAAACCTTTCCACTTAGATACTCCTCTTGATTCTGGGACTACATTTCCATTGACTAAAATGGTTTGTTTGATTTGAAAGTAAGGGAAAGATTTACTAGAGCAGAGGATTCATAATGTTCAGGGTTCTTGCTAGAATGGTCTGAAACAAAAATTAATAATTATTTGTTTGTTTTAACTTTTCACATTACTCCTTGTACATATACAATTAAAATGTCTAGTTTAAGAATTGTAATAAATAAAATTATACTTATGATATTGATTTTTCTCCATTGCATCAATGGTATTGTTATTTTTCTCATCAAAAACCAAATCAATCAGTAACTTGCTACCCATTGGTTGAGTTAAGCTGCCTAATTTGTTAGAAGGGCATCTTGTATAATTTGTATTTATAAGATGACAAGCGGTAATAATTTTCACACACCCTGTTCTTTCAAATATCTTAACCTTGAAACATGACTTTGATATGTACTTGAACACTAGAAAATCTCCCATCTCCACCCCATGACGATTCCCAACCCTCTTGAAATTTTAGTTTTTTCAAGGAACACCATAACTCTACATCATACTCTTTCCCACTTGGGCCTTACAATTTCAATCCCATGATATTCTCTGTAGAAAAATGTGGTCCTCAGACTGAGGGTCCTACAGAAAAATGTGGTTCTCCGATTGAGGGTCCTGCAGAAAAACTGGTTCTCAGACTAAGGGTGATGCCAGTAAAATCAATCGGATATCCGACAATATCAGATATATGAAATCTCTGGCTCAAATTTTGCCAATATATATATATATATATACATCTCTCTCTCTCTCTCTCTCTCTCTCTCTCTCTCTCTCTCTCTCTCTCTCCCTTAGGTATTATTGAACATATAATATAAATATTCTAATAAATATTTAATACTAATATTATACTATTATACAATAGAGAAATAAATAATAATAATAATATAATACAATACTAATATAAAAATTTATATAATACTAATGCTATGCTATTATCATTTAATATTAATAAAAAAAATTGTAATATATAGCTTAAAATTGAAAAAAGTAGTCAACTCATTTAATATCGATATATAATTTTTTTTTTGTAATATATAACTTAAAATTGAAAAACGTAGTTAAGTTGAATTGTTAATTGGGTGGGAGATATCAAATATCTGATTAGGCTTGGTATTTGCCTTGGATAATGCAAAACGTGAATGGTCAACCCAAAAGACATGTTCACTAGATTTGCTTTGATCTCCAGACTTCGACCATGTAGCTGACGACCTTTTTCCACCTAAAATTGATTAAACAAAAAGGGTTTCTTAAAGACATTATCAACTTTCCACCTATATAATTGCTATCAAATTCTGAGTTCAGTAAGTAATTATTACTTATTTTTTAATTGAGTTATCTTTAAAGTCCTAATTAACATACTGATTGAAAAACAACTATAACTTTCAAACCGTTTAACCTTTTTGAAATCTGAAACAAGCGTCACATTTTATGCTTCGCCTACTATTAGAAATAAAAAGTTTTCAATTTTGTAAAGTTTAGAATTAGTTAAGGTGGTCAAACATGAGAGTTTTTTATTTTGAATAAGTTGTAGTATTAAATTCATAATTAATTATATATTTGGGAAAAAAATATACAAAAATATGCGTCACATCCAAGCATGAGTCTACTACTTATATCTAGAATATTATGAAAATATATCATCATTTGATTGTGATTAAGGTGGTTAGACATACACGTACTTTTTATCTTTTTCCTAAAAATTTTCATACTACTGCATTGAAATATAAAATTTTGAACAATTAGATTAATTTTTTTTTAGGCAAGAGCTAGTAGTTTAGAAACTACATTCAATTTCCTATAGATTCCATTCTTACAATTTTTTCACATAAGGTTGATAAGATGTTCAACTTTTTACGTCAAGTTGACTAACCCTGATTTTCTAATTTTTCATTGCCACTTAAGGCCATAGCTTGGTATACCATGATCCTACACATACCTAGTATGTGTGCTTCCTAGTATTTTTGGGCACCCTTCTCTCCAAGATGCATTTAATCTCCAAAGGAGATGACTTGGGAAAATCCTTTAGTAACTCCTCCCATTGAGAGCTTGATTCACCTACAACAACATCATTATCTACATACCCTTATAAGCATACAAGTTAGCAACATTAAAAATAGGAGACAAATGGATGTGAGCGGGGAGATCAACATGGTAAGCATTTGAACCACACTTCTTAAGGGTCTGATAAGGTCCAATCTTCTTCACCATCAACTTAGTTTACCTCTCCTTGGGCATCATTTCTTTCTTCAAGTGAACCATGACCAAGTCACCAACTTGGAAATGTAACTCCTTCCTCCTCTTGTCTACATTTTCTTTATACCTAGAAGTTGTGTGTTGTAACTTGGATTTGACCTACTCCTTAATATCCTTCATGAAAGTCACAAAATCCTCTGCCAAAGCACTAGGTTTCTCGAAATCACTAATATCCCTCAACTCCAAAATACCCCTGGGATGAACACCATAACAAATTTGGAAAGGAGTTCTCTCTGTACTCTTGTTAACTGAACCATTGTAAGAGAACTCTTCCTGGGGAAAAAGGAATCCCAACTAGAACCATGTTCTTGTGTTAGACATCTCAAAAATTTTCCAAGGGATTTGTTAATTACCTTAGTTTTCCCATCAGATTGAGGGTGGTATGCCGAAGACAAACACACATTTGTACCCAATTTATTCCACAATGTCATCCAAAAGTGGCCTAAGAATTTGGGATCTCTATCTGAGATAATGGACATTGATAGACCATGTAACCGAACCACTTCCTTTAAAAACAACCCTGCAACATGAGAGGCATCATGTGTTGTCCTACATGGAATAAAATGGGTCATTTTAGAGAGCCTATCCACAATCACAAAAATATTGTCATAACCATTCTTAGTTTTGGGAATTCCAAGGATAAAATCCATGCTAATGGAGTCTCGTGGCTTAGATGGAATAGGAAATAGAGTATAGAGTGTTTCATTAGAGGTGTGATCCTTGGATCTCTAACAAACCAAACATGTCTCCACAAATCTCCTTACATCAATCTGCAACTGGGGCCAAAAGTAAAATCTCCTAACTGACTCCAAGGTCTTATCCACCCAAAAATACCCTCCTAGACTATCACAATGTTTCTCTTTGATAATATTTTCCCTAATGGAACCCTTTGGCACACAAAGTAACCCTTCTTTGAATAAAATACCATCTTGAATCATAAATTCAAGAAATTTAGTATGATACCTTGCAGTCATATCCACACAAAGTTGATAAATGTCTTTGAAGTCCTCATCCTCTGCATACATGTCCTTCATGGTTGTTATTCATGTACTTTCTAATTTCATAGATTGAATGGTGAGGTTCCTCCTACTTAGAGCATTTGCAACCTTATTCACAATACCCTTTTTATGTTTAATAGTAAAAGTGTAAGATTGCAAGAATTCCATCCATTTGACATTCCTATGATTAAGTTTATCTCTCCTATTAAGAAAACTAAGTGCATGGTTATCTGTGAAAACAATAAACTCCTTCAGCAATAGGTAGTGCCTCCATTTTCTCAAGCACTACACCATGGCATAGATTTCAAGGTCATAAGTGGATTACTTCTTCTTGGCCTCATTCAAATTTTCACTAAAGAAGGCTACTAGCCTCCCTTCTTGGCTAATGACCCCTCCAATGGCCTTATTGTTGGCATCACACTCTACTACAAAAACCTTATGAAAATGAGGTAGAATTAGGATTGGTTGCTTTGAGATCTTCTTCTTTAAGACTTTAAAAGAGTCATTGGCCTCCTTGGTCCATTCAGAAATACACTTTCTACAACCTTCTATTGTGTTTATTATAGGAGTACATATGCCACTAAATTTTTTGATAAATTTCCTATAAAAACTATACAAACCATGAAAAATCTTTACCTCAGTGGCTAAAGTAGGTGGTGGCTAGTTGAGGATAGCCTCTACCTTTGTTGGATCCATCTTCAAACTAGCTTTAGATATCACAAACCCCAAAAAGACAAGCTCTTCTTGTAAGAATGAACACTTCTCAAGGTTTACCTTTAATCCTTCTTCATGGAGTCTTTTGAGGACCAAATCAAGGTGATGGAGATGCTCCTCTCTACTGCTGCTAAAAATTAGTATGTCATTGGCTCATGAATGTGCTTGGGGATTTGAACAAACCAAATGGCATAACTACCCACTCAAACAAACCCTCATTGGTCTTAAATGCTAACTTCCACTCATCCCCCTCTCTGATTCTTATCTAGTGATATCCACTTTTGAGGTCAATCTTGGAATAGAACTTAGCTCCTCATAGGCAATTCATAAGGTCCTCCATTCTAGGCATTGGGAACCGGTATCTAATAGTGATTCTATTAATGGCTCTAGAATTAGTGCACAATCTCCAAGTGACCTCTTTTTTAGGTGCAAGGACTATAGGAACAACACATGGGCTAATACTCTTCCTAATGAACCCCCTCTCCAACAAACCTTGTATTTGTCTAGCTACTTCTGCATTTTTTTTCTAATGTGATTTTATAGGCAGCCTTTTTAGGTAGGGTAGCCCCTGGAATCAAGTCAATCCAATTACTTATGTCCCTCTTTGGTGGAAGAGACTCATTACTACTATCTACAACAATACCATTTTATTTATCAAGAAATTCTATGACCTCCTTAGGACCAACACTCTTCATGGATTCTTGACATGATCCCCTATTCCTTTGGTTAGCATCTTTGGGTATGACTATTATAGAAAAACATGGCACATTATCCTCCTTAAGGACTTTCAATAAATCCTTCTCCTTTACCATCATGACACTATTAGACAAGACTTTATCCTTAGGGTCATTAGGTAAAGGAGTCATTGTAATGCTTTCTCCATCCTTGGTTATGGTGAACACATTTGAATTCCCATCATGTTGGGAATTGGTGTCATATTTCCAAGGCCTCCCTAAAAGGAGATGGCATGCATCCATATCTACAACCTCACACATTACCTTGTCACTATACTCACCTATTTGGAAATCAACCCAACACTATTCATTAATGATGGTTTGTTGCTCCTTACTTAGCCAAGGAACCTTATATGGACTAGGGTGAGGGATTCTTTTTAACCAAATTTTAGTTACCATTTATAATGAAGCCAAATTCTCAATAGAACTAGAGTCCACAATTACCTCTCATACCTTACCCTTGACCTTACATGTGGTTCAGAAGATAGAATTTCTTTGAGGAGGTTTCTTTCTACTTGGCACCAAAAGTGATCTGTTAAACATTAGACATTCCCCCTTCTCATGGTAAGCATACTTGGAAGGAGTGGTGTGGTAAGAGGTAGTGCTTTGACAATCCTCTTCCTCATGGTTCAACTATACCCTCCTATCTCCTTAATTACTTGTACCATTCTTCTCTACATATAAATGAATGGTGTCCCACTTGATTACAAGAGAAGCATCTACCATTGAATACACTAGGGCCTCATCCTCCCTATCTACCTCTATTATTTTGTCTCCTACCTCAAAAGGAGCCTCTACTACTTGCATCAGTCTCTGCTCTTTGACTGCTAGACCCTCCTTGGCTTCTAGGAAAAGTTCCTCTTCCATTGAATCTACCTCTCACTCTAAAGGTATTTCTTCTTCCTCTACTCTGCTCCCCTTTTCTCTTCTACTTCTCCTCAATATTGAGGGCTAATGGGAAGCATTTGTGGATTGTCTCCAAGGTAACCAAGGTAATTCCATCTTGTATACTATATTTAAGACCATTTATGTACCTTGCAAACTTTTTTTTTTTAGTTTCATATAGCTTAGCTTTAAGAGTCAAAGTGTGAAACTCTTGGGTGTAGGAACTTGCATCAAGGTATCTCTACTTTAAATTTTGTAACTTCTTGTGGAGGATCCCCTCATAATCCTTAGGCACAAACTCCCTCTTCACTTCTGCCTTCATCCTTGTCTATGTGATAATAGTACTCTTACCTTCCTCTACCCTCTCATTTTGGAGGAAATTACACCAACTCAAGGATGGTCCTTTCAATCTAGCTTTAACTATCTTTACCCTTTGATATGTAGGAACCTCCTCACACTCAAAATGATTCTCAAGGGATTCTAACCAGTCCATACATTCTTATGGTTCAAACTTTGCATGGACCATGTGTAGATCCACACTATCTTTCTTTCCTACCCTCTCTAGGGCTACAAGCATTGCTCTCTGATCTTATGGTAGGTTATCTTTTCTATAATAGCTCTCCTCCTCTTCAAATTCTTCTTTTGACTCCTCATTCTCTCTTCTTCTTACTTTTCCTTTCAACTTTTCCAATTCCCTCTTCATAACCCTATTCTCTTCTCTGACTACGCTACTTTTAGCCATCTATTCTTTCACTATCTTAGCCAACTCAACATTGGTTATCCTCATAGGGATCTCTTCTCCTTCAAACATTTTTCCTTCTTCTCTCCTTCCCAAATATAGTATTAGTGGCTCTGATACCACTTGATGCAGAGATCACAATGATAGACTAGGATAAGGGACCAATCCCCCACAACTCTTCACATACTAGCTCTATACAATCACTAATCCTTCCAACCTTTGAATAGGGTAGATAACAACCAATTAGGGATGTCCAAGCCCTCTCAAATATAGACCCCAACTCTTAGAGTCAATTCCTAACTTCTCCAAATCAAGGCCTTTGGGACACTTTCCCCATTTTGGGAAAAATAAGAGAAATATTAACCAGATCTATTAATTACCAAATCTAATGATATGAATGCCTTATTTTTCTTCCAAATATAGAGAATCAATCACTGGATTATTCCCCAACTCCCACAAATCTCTAATCAAAACTTCACCTACAAATCCTAGTAGGTCTCCAAACTTGCTTCTGGGTGTGCAATCTCCAAATCCCAATGGATCCTGGAAAATAAATACCAAATTTTGATACCCTTTTCAGTGTTTCAAAGTTTCCCAAAACCATAAACCCTGATCCTACTCTGGTAACACCTAACCACTACTAGGTACTCAGGCCTAATTAGCCAAATTAGCCCTAGTTTACTCTAGAGATGATTAGGGATGGGTTCATAAGAACAATGTAGGATTTTAGGAACTTCTAATATCCCTCAAATGCTTTGAATCCACTCCTACATCAATCATACCACATAGATTTTGGGATTGCACACCATTTCTTCCACCTTGCTGGCTGAACACATTAAGATGTTCATTCTAGGGCTCAATGCTAATAACCCTTCCCGACCAGTTCCTGATGTATGCTTTTTTATTCATATATATTACACATATAACTTATAATTCCCAAGTGGTTAAGGAATTCCATTGGTGGGATTGCAAGTTAGAACCCCATTTGTAAAAAAGCCCTGTAGAAACCCTCCTTCTTGACTGGTTTCACTAATTCAATGATAAATTTGCACACACCAAACTGAATGAGATTAAACCACTTTCATTAGAACATAGATTCAATGTAGTTTCCAACCATATCAATTTGGGTTAGAAAATCTTCCATACACGACCGTACCCGACAAGAATTTCATAGGAAATTGATTGGTTTTCATTCAAAACTACACCAGAAAATTGGTTTACCAAATCTAACCTCTTGCATAGGTCTTGAGATGGTTAAATACAACCAAAAATTGGTTCTGATCAGTTGTTTAATAGGTGTGACCATTAGAAACCACATTTTAACTTCTCGAGGAACTTTTGAAAAGTTAATCGTGCAAGTTTTGTGCAACTTTGCAACTTTTTGTTGCAGCTTTTACAAAATGGATATATTTTCCACCAAATGACTCACAAAGAGATCATGAACAATGATCCAAGTCATAGACCCCCTAAATGATTGATAAACATCAAAATCATGCCTAACATAACATAAACACTCAAAATCACTATTACACCTACCCCTAAGAAACCTAGAATCCAAGTGGACTAAGGCATCCCAAGGCTTATAGGCGTGCCTATGGGATCCTTGACCACACAAATGGATTCAAACATTCAAGGGATGATCTCTAAGATCTATCCACCTTATTACAAATCCAAAACAAACAAGAACATGAGAAACATCCTAGATAATGCCTTGGGTTCCCTGCACCCCCCCCTCTCTCTCTCTCCCTTAGGTATTATTGTTATAATATAAACATTTTAATAAATATTTAATACTAATATCATACTATTATACAATAGAGAAATAAATAATAATAATTTATATAATACAATACTAATATAAATAATTATATAATACTAATGCTATTATCATTTAATATTAATATTACAAAGAATGAAATTTATATTATATAACCTAAAAATCTAAAATCATAAAACTGTTAAGAAAACTAAAATCATAAAATTGAGAAAACCATTGAAATTGAAATGTTGAAATTGGGCAAGAGATATGATCATATATTCGATATTATTGGATATGCAAAATTATCAGATATCTGATTATATCGGACATGCGATATTATTTCGGATATCCGATTATGCTTGGTATTTGCCTATGGTTTTGACTTTGCAATGCCAAATGTGGATGGTCAACCCAAAAGATGTGTTCACCATATTTCCTCTGATCTCCAAACTTTGACCATGTAGCTGACAACCTTTTTTTCACCTGAAATTGATGAAACAAAAAGGGTTTCTTAAAGACATTATGAGCATTCCATCAATATAATTGCTATCAAATTTTGAGTTAAGTAAATAATTATTACTTATTTTCTAATTGAGTTATCTCTAATGTCCTAATTGACAGACTAATTGAAAAACAAGTAATACTTTCAAACAGTTTAACCTTTTTGAAATCCAAAACATGCGTCACATTCTATGCTTCGCCTACTATAAGAAAAAAAAGTTTTCAATTTTGTAAAGTTTAGAATTGTTAAGGTGGTCAGACATGAGAGTTTTTTAATTCTGAATAAGTTTTAGCATAAAATTCATAATTAATTATTTATTTGGGAAAAAATTACACAAAGGTATGTATCACATCTGGGCATGAGTCTACTACTTATATCTATAATCTTGTGAAAATATATCATCATTTGATTGGGATTAAGATGATCAGACATACACGTACTTTTTTATCCTTTTCCTAAAATTTTCATACTACTGCATTGAAATCTAAATTTTTGAACAATTAGATTAATTTTTTTTAGATAACGGCTAGTAGTTTAGACACTACATTCAATTTGATATAGATTTTGTTCTTACAACTTTTTCACATAATGTTGATAAGATGTTCAACTCTTTACATCAATTTGACTAACCCTAATTTTGTGATTTTTCATTGCCACTTAAGGCCATAGCTTAGTATACCATGATCTTGCACATACGTTATCACTTCATATCTAGTTGTTCTCTGATTTCACTTCAATATAGTCTTTGAATCAATGTGCTTCTCACACGTCGATTCAAAAAGGGGCAATAATAATCACCTAAAATTGGTCTAGTAAAACCTAAGCCCCAAATTTGATGAACTTTCCTTAAGCAAAATTCAAAGGCATAATCACTAGCCATAATTATGTGAGAAACTTGGATAATCCCCCTTGCATAACTAAATTATCTTCAAAATCAAGCACAAATCATTTCTAAACTAAAAACTTAAAAATCATTTAGTTTTCAAAATATTACTTTTAATATAAAGTCCCAGAAACTTTTATTAAAAGAACTCATTCTTGACATGGGTGTGCAATCTAATCTTGATTAAATGGTAATTCAAAGAGGATTTGTTATTTTGTCTTATTCTCCAAACAAGCTTGACCAATCAAAACTCTTGGATCATCTCACATGGATTGATCTCCCTCACCACTCATCTCTACCTAACATCTTTTGCCTCTTGATATCCACCCTCCATTTTTAAAGCATTTTCCTTAAAAGGAAGCTCTTCCTTGGCTCAAGAGATCCATCTATTGACATTTGATCCATCTTTGAACATTCTAGAGTTACTATGATATTTGATTTCTTAGTGTTATCTTGAGTTTCTTAGTTACTTTTATAATAGTTTCATATCTCTCTTGCATTCTTAGTTTATCTCATGTATAGAGTAATCTTGCATTATTAGCTAGCTTTAAACCTAGTGTTCTTTCACACTAGCATCAATCTTGTTAATTTAATCTTGCATCAATCTAGTCTCATTTCTAGTTGTCTAATTCACTCTTTAATACTTTAGATCATCTTGGAGTGGTGAGTGCAAGTATTGCATCTCACTCATGTGTTAAATCTTCCATTTTGGAGTATTCAAGTCACTAATCCTACATGCCCAATCTAATGAGCATTGTAAAAAGGATTAAAATCACTTTAACTAGGAAGCAGTAATTCAGTTTTGATAATTTAGTTGTTCATTGTTGATGCAGAGCTCTACCCTAAATAGGTAGGTTTCACTAGTACATTTGACCCTAGTTTTTGACCAACATTTTTGACAAACTTGCCAAATGGTTTTTCTTAGTCGGAATGTAGAAGGAAAACTTTGATTTTTTTTTAATCTGTGTCCATGTTCGTCAAAATTTCTATGAACCATCTTGGAGGTATAAATTTCGACAAACATAGGCATAACTTTTTTTTAAAAAAGTTTTATTTCATTTGATTATGTTGCATGACATAGCAGAGCAGTGAAGAAGAGTTGAAGGAGGGCAGCAAAGAAGAGTTGAAGGAGGGCACCAAAGAAGAGTTGAAGGAGGGTCAACGCTTTACTTCCTATAGTCCAAAATTATAATCTTTGGAATGGAGATGGTTTTGTAGGTGGTTTATTCTGTAGGGCCTCCTTGTAAAATATTTATGTTTTTGTGAACATGAACACAATCCACTGGGTCTAGAGGGTCACCGTGATCGAGTTATTGAGGTCCTTGACCTTAATGTGAATTTGTAGGGAAGTAATGAAGAATTCAACACTAATCCTAATGATCATGTTGTAGATGAAGTAACAAGAGAAGGTGGGCTCATTTTCTTTGTTGTCAGAATGGAAGAATAAGGTGCCCATTTTCTATTTTTATTTGTATTATTAACCTTAGTTATGGTGGTTTTAAATGTGACTTCTCTCATGTCTTTGACATCGACTCTATTACATTTAGTCTTCTCAATTTTTAGCTTTCGTATTTTGTATAGTTTTGTTGGGAAGTCAAAATTTGACTTGGTTTTATTTGGGACATTATGTTAAATCTGGTTTTAGTTGCAAAAATGAGTAAGAAAGATCCCATAATGTTGATGAAGACCTAAAAAAATAGTTGGATGGAAAGAGGCTCTCATTTCTAGTCCATGATCTAGAAGACATTTATGATATGTTATGGATAACCTAGCTATCGTCAGAGATGCTAAAGTGCCAAAATGGAATGGAACTTGTTTGAATACTAATGCATGAAAAGGAATGCAAACATTCCAATGAGGAATGGATGGGTGCTTCACATGGAAAATCTCACAATACCAAATATCTTTGTTAATGCAGATTTCAATAGATAATATTGCAAAGGTATAAACAAGATTTCTATAGATTACAAAATGATTTCTATACGATGTGTATGGGAGTTGAAATATAAAATGCAATGAAGAAAACTAAATTTTATTATGAAAGGTATCTAGAGGACAAACTCCATGAGAGTTTTGGAAAGTACCCTACTATCCTAACCCTGTACCTAGTTTTTAGCCCCCCAAAAAGTGACTTTTAGAAAGAGACCTACCTCTAAACACCTCCCCCAAGTCTCTAACCTTGGATAGTCTCATAAAATACATCCAATTAGAGGATTATAAATTTTATTTAGTCCTATGATCTCTGTAATTATCAAAGCCCCAATTAGGCCTCCACAAACCCTCAAATCCTAGGGCTTTTTCAATCTCACTCCAAAACTCCTTCAGTGATCCAATCAGTGGTCAATACACAATTTATTTGACATATGTAGATGGATTCCAAAAGAAAATAGGGTCCTTGTTAAGGCATTTGGGCTACTTCAGTATGCATGCCGCAACTTTCACACACCTTCAACCCTGCAACCTACATGTTTTAGTGATCACCCTGCAATCCAATGGTTATTATTGCATTGGAAAGGTTAGATTAATATAATATAATGTTATGATTCATCCCCTAATAATATACAACACACTATGGGGATGAATCTTAATTCATGATTCAAAGCAACACCAAAAATATTAAACTATCATAGGACAGTTAGACTTGAAGACACCAAATTCAATACAAATGCCTTGAAATTAACTCAACCAATTTATTAGAACATTCACAAATGGAGTTACGATACTTCAGCACAATGAAACTTATTTTTCCTTGATGCATTCTTCTTGTTGTGGGTGTTAAGACCATTTTTAGCTTGCAAATGGTTTTCTAGGAGTGCTTTAAGAAATTTTGGCTTAACATCCTTAGTGCTATCTTGTGCATTCCTTAGAAGAATTTTAATCACAATAGCCGAGTTGAAGGATTTTCCTACCAAGTAGTTAAAAATATGTTACACTTTACCACTATTCTTGTTTTCAAAGCTCTCTCTCATGATATTTTCTTGATACTATCCTCATGATATTTTCTCGATACTAAGCTCACTTTGAGAATGCATAAGTTGAAGCCTATTGAGTGTTATGGGAAGATGAATTGAAGATGTATTCAATGCATATAAAATAACATCTATTTCAATTTCCAGCCCTCCATAATTATTTTAGAACTATTTTTCATGCACCTAGTTTAGGGGGCTTACGTAATTCTGCATTGTGCACCTAATCAGAAAATTTGAAATGACCTACTTTATGGACCTAGTTTCCATACCCTATTGATGGAAATTAAAATCTAATTATTCCCCTTAATTATAAACATGACAAGTACCCATTGTGTGTAGTTTTAGACCCTGGTGAGTTCATTTGACCACTTTACCCAACCAATTCCAATTCCCATTTATTCAATTTTACTAATTGTGAAATGCAAAAGTTATTGAAAGGAAACATTTGTGGGATAATAAAAATTAACTAGATGACATTAGAAAAAGTTGGTTATATTATTGTATTGATTGTATGTGAATGAACCTATGCCCAAGATTTCAGATCATAAAGTGTTCATTTGATGTGTTTGTGAAGTCTAATCTAAATGCAACTTATTCAGTTTTCCTATGTATTTAGTGGTACGTCAATAATGTTGCTATGTTGAGGATGTCATAATTTAAAAAATATTAGTCTTCAAGATTTTATAGGTGATATTTAATAGTGATGGTATCTTAATGTGCCAACTTATTGAGCTTTATCCTTTCAAGACCCCATTTGGTATTTTTAATGAGCCAATATGAAATGTATTTTTTTATGTTTTGAACTTGAATGTACAAGACGTTTGTATCCATAATGATGTGTTAGATTAATCAACCTTCAACTATG
The DNA here is from genome assembly GCA_027943335.1 of Chamaecyparis obtusa. Classification (NCBI taxonomy): domain Eukaryota; kingdom Viridiplantae; phylum Streptophyta; class Pinopsida; order Cupressales; family Cupressaceae; genus Chamaecyparis; species Chamaecyparis obtusa. The sequence continues at coordinate 1,644,081 of BSBK01003030.1, forward strand.
TAGATTAGATTGAGTGATTAGATTAATCTAAAGATAGTGGTATGTGTTATTTTGAACAAGCCCTAGTTGTGTGACCCTAGGAACAAGGGTTTTGTGGCTAGAAGAATGGATAGATGGTGAAGTCTTAAAAAGTTTAAAATATTGTGTTTTTAAACCTTATGAAGGACTTTTTCTTGGTTGGGAAGCAAGGGAGTGAACATATTTATGAGTTTCTTTGTTATGTGGAGGGAATTAGGCCTAGTTTGTGGGTGCTAGGGTATTGGATATGATAGATGGTCCAACAGAGTGTACCTTGAGATTAGGGTAGGATTTAGGGAATCGAAAAGGGTATCTAAATTAGTAAAGAGTTCCTTGAGTTGTTTGGGAATATTGGGAGAAAAAGGCATATTTTTGATTGGTGAGGGCTACTAGCCTAAAGGGCTATTGAAGTGAGTTGTATGGATGATCAATTGACCAGACTTGGTGGGTTGGTGAAACATGGAATATGAACCATTTTAAGGTGTTCTAAGGAGTTATAACAAAGGTAGAAATCCAATTTAAAGATTTGATGACTTGGAGGCTCTAGGTGCATTTGGGGAAGCCTAGATAGTGGGTTGGTGAGACATGGAATATAAACCATGTTAAGGTGTTCTAAGGAGATATAACAAAGGTGGAAATCCTACTTGAATATTTTATGACTTGGAGGCTCTAGGTGCATTTGGGGATGCCTAGATTTGTGACATGTGATGAACATGCAGATTTTCCTAAGCACTACTGGGAGCTTACCCAGCAACACATGTATTATTGTAAACATTATCACAAGTCCATTTGTTGTTGGGTCAAGCTCCCAGTATTTCTTGGTGAAATCTTCATGTTTTTCACCTGTGCATATACCTTGTCTGATCAACTCTTATATGCACAGGTGATGAACATTCAAATTTGCCTAAGTAGTACTAGGAGCTTACCCTACAACACATGTATTATTGTGAAAATTATCACAAGTCCATTTGTTGCTAGGTCTAGCTCCCAGTAATGCTTGGTCAAATCTGCATGTTTTTCACCTGTGCATATACCTTCTCTGGTCAACTCTTTTATGCATAGGTGAAGGTTGATCAACTCCAATCTCCTATTTGTATCTATATGCTATCAAAGCAGTTCCATTGAGAATCTTGTCTACTTGAGACAGTTCCTTTGAGAAATTGTGTGATTAGAGAAGGTATATGCACATGTGATGAACATATCTAAATGGAATACTTTGTGCCTGACATACTTAAATTAAATACACCAAGAAGTACCAAATGATGAATGCTCAATTGTTGTAATGGCAAAGCATCAGAACTATCCATTACTAGAACTTGATTTTCTATAGTCTTAATGATTTTTCTATAGTCCTAATGATTTTTCTTATTTCCTGTCTTTTGTCCCTTTTTTATTTCCTATGTCTATGCTTGGTGATAGGATTTTGAACATTGTTGACAAATTGTGTTTCTTTTTTTATTATTTGATTGATCCTCTCACCTTTCCTTACTTTGTAAATTCCATTGCCCCAATCAAGTTTTGCATTGTTTTTTATTAGGTTTCATGTTTTTGATTGTGGGGTTCTGTATTGTTTGTTGCTCTTGATAAATTAGTCCTTGAATTTGACTTTTCCCATGTCTGCGTTTGTGCCAATTGTGGAGTTCACCTTCTTTTGATGTTATATTTCATTCACTCTACATGGAATACTATTTTGTTCAATGTTTTATTTCAGCTTGATATTTCATTCATTTTTCATATACACAGAGACTACACATACTGATAAAAAATGAGCTATTTGATTTAGGTTTACTGTTCATGATTGTAAATGGTTAATATTTCTGATGGTACTCCTTGGTGTATTCCATTTAAAAATAATCAGGTTTCTATGGCTATGATAAATGTCCCTTTGTGTTAAGAAAATTAGAGTTGAGAAAATGGTTGTTCAGTGTCTGTATCTGTAGGTTGCAAACAAATCATCCTTCTTCCACCAACATTCTAGTCAATGTACAACTAACAAGTCATTCCATTCAAGAAAGACCATGTATGACAATATCAACCTAGATCAAAATAAGGAGACAATTGCTAGATTGTGGTCTAACTTTAAAAGAAAATGTGATGGAAAATGTTATTGTCCCTGCAAAATTTGCAAGAAATTAAAGACTCAGAGATATCTAATCAAACCAACTAAGGAACATTGTAGGAAACATGGTCACATTAAAGGGGGAAACAAATTTCGTCCATTGGTATGTATTTCAATATATTATTTTAATAATTTATATACATAAGACATGAATTGATGATGAAATCAAGGTCATCATTTTGATATAGGTCAACCACCTTGGGTTTCATGTTATGGACCATGACAATCGAGAGGATGTGGATTTCCAAATGAGGGATTATGGAGGTGAATATCGAAGTAGAAGGTAATGATCCCATGGAAGAAGATCATGATGATCAAGATGATGATGATGATGATGATGATGATGAAGATGACCTTGATGTACCTATACTTGAGAAGGCATAGGAGCCCCTATACAAAGGCTCCCAAAAAACTCAGCTTGTCACTATATTGTTGTTGGTGAACTTGAAGGTTATGAATGGTTTATCCAATCTAGCAATGACATGTATGTTAAGGTATGTCATATTTTTTCATTTTTTTAGTCATAATTTCTGTACAATTAACAAAGGGTGAATCATGCAAAAATTAATATTATTTATATTAAAAAATTATAATTTTGGTCATAGGTTGATAGGTGAGTGTTTGTTACCACCATCAAACATTCTACCTCACTCATATCGAGAATTATTTGCCATTATGAAAGATATTGGAATAGAGTATCAAACAATACATGCATGTCTGAATGATCATAACATATATCATAAAAAACATGAATTTGCAATAGAATGGTCTGATTTTCATATTAGTAGATATCGATCAGATCAAATAAAAAAAGGTGTCTCGCAAGGTTCTTCGGTATATTCCCATTATTCCATGTTTGTAATGATTATTTAGGTACAATAGCTTGGCACAATTAATGGATTATCATGCATGCAATAGAAGTCGATATGACATTATGAGAATGCCTACAAATGGTTTGAAATTTAAGGAAATAGAGGAAACTTGGCCACACTTTAAAGAAGAACCTCGTAATCTCAAGCTTTCATTGGCAGCGGATGGTGTCAATCCGCTTGGAGAGATGAGATCTGTTTACTTGGTGTGGCCTATTTTTTATCAACAATAACATTCCACCTTGGATGTCCATAAAGAGGGAGCACATAATATTGGAAATGATTGTTCCAAGTATTGTTTCATTTAATAGTCATCTAAATTAATTTATTATAAATAATCCACCAAAATGCTCATAATAATTATGTAATATTTTTGTTCATTCAATTAGGTAAGTACCAAGTTAAAGATATGAATATATATATTGAGCCCCTTATTGACGAGTTGATGGTGTTATGGAATGGGGTCACTATGTATGACATCTCTAGACCAATAGGACTTCAATTTCATGCAATGCTCGTATGGACAATACATGATGCCCCTGGGCTAACATATTTTTGTGGTATGTTCTCTTCTTAACACCTTTTTTTGGTATGTTATAGTGCTAACACAAAATTAACATATTTAATCTAATTATATATGATCTTGTAGGTCTTTAGACAAAGGGCAAATTTTCATGTCTAGTTTGTGGTCCAAAGATGAAATCTCATCATTCAAAAAGTTTAGGAAAGTAGGTGTTTGATGAGTATAGACACTTTCTCCACATAAATCATAAGTACCGAATTACCGAAAAACATCTTTTCAATGGGAAAGAAGAGACTACATCAAAGCCACGGAGAATGACACCTCTCCCATGAAAGTTGGAATACAATAGAATAAATCGTCGAGGTAGTGTCATTCCATCTGATGGTTTTTGTTTGAAATTTATATTTTTATATTGTGTTTTGTTTACTGATGATGTAATTGATTCTCATGAAGGTCATCAAGGCATTAATGACCAACTTCCAAAAGGACTAAAAATTTATCCTACATAATTTAGTAGGTTGTTGTACTATGTGAAACTCCCAATTGGGGACATTTGTTTGATGCTATGCACATTGGAAAGAATGTAACAGAGACATTATGGAAAATATTGGATGGAAGGAGTGACAAAGACAAAATTGTCAAAATTTGTAGTGACATTGAAGAATCCAACCATGCAATGAGAAATGTTATTCAATCAAATAACAATGGAGACCATATTGATATAAGTTCCCTTACTTGGTTATTGTCGAAGCAGCAGAGCAATGCTATAAAAGAAGTCATAAAAAAATATGATTTCCCATAGAATTTTCTTCGAACATAAATATTCTCATATCAAAGAAAAGTGAATTTGGGCCAAGGATGAAAACACACGATTGGCATACATTTATTAAGGCAATTAATGTTATTTTGTATTTACTATATATTTGTATACTGCATGTAGTTTTTATTGTATTATTTTATAAAATATTGATAAGATCATTTTACAATTATTTTAGTACGTTCTACCTCTATCTCTCCCGCACCACTTCGGAAACAATGTCTTGAACAAGTTATATATGATCTTGGAAAATACATGAGGTGGTTGTCATCAAAAGAAATCAATAAAGAAGATATAAATTATTGGAAGAGAAAAATTCCTCATCTTATGTGTAAAATGAAAAAGTGTCTACCTTCAACTTTTTTCAATGCACAAGAACACTACCTCATACATCAAATTGAGGAGATTGAATTGTGTGGACCTGTACAAACTAGGTCAATGTGGATGGTTGAGAGGCACTTGAAATTTTTGAAGGGCTTGGTTCAATAGAGAGCACATTCTGAGGGTTCTATGGTGGAGGAATATATGGTATACCAGACCATGGTGTACATTAGTGAATATCTTCCTAAGTTTGTACCAAAGATCCATGGAGATCGTATTTGGGATCCCAACTCCATTAACAAATTCAAAGGAGAGTACTTGATGGGGAAAGGTAGATTGATGAAAGTGAGAGTTAATTACAAGATATTATTTTAGTTAATTAATTCTTATAAATCTTCAATATAAGTTATTTGTAATTGGTCTATTTTTATATACAGTAGGTTGAGAGTGAGATGCAATACATTTGTATATTATGAATAATCATGATTGGATGACAGTATGGATTGAACGATGTCAAAAAAATAGTTTCTCATTAACATGGGAATGTATTGCTTCATTGGTTAGAGAAGCTCATCATAACATAGATTCTAGGGTTACGCCAATGGTAATTGATCTAGCATATGGTTTAAGAGGTAGAGAGGTACGTAAAAATTTATTAATGATCATGACCCATATGTTTCATATCAACTCACGATGCAAATAATTTTCACATGCTTGAAAAATTGTAGGTCAAGCACCAAAAAGCTATGTACTATCATGGCCACAAATTTTGCATAAAAAAGTTGGATGACACAAAGAAAAATTATGATTCTGGGATAACTGCAGCCTTTGAGGTCTCTAATATATCATCTAGAAATGACATACATCCTCAACAATCTCAAAATCCATACTGTGGGATCTTGGATGATATACTTGAGTGCGACTTTAACTCCTTCAAATTAGTTTTATTCTTCATCAAATGGTATAGGCTACGACTGAATTAAAATGATCCTGATAGAACTATTATTCAACATGATAATGGATTTACAATGATTAATACAAGGTCATTTGAGCTAGTTGGAGATGGTCTCTATGTTCTTCCAAGCCAATGTGAGCAAGTGTTTTACTTAGAGGTTCCACATAAACCGGGTTGGTCATTTGTTGTTAGACATGATCCAAGAGGAAGGCCGGTAAAGTATAATGTGGTGGAAGAAGAAGATACTAAAGATGATGAAGAAGAAGAAGATGATGAAGAAGTGATGATGATGATGATGATGATGATGATGATGATGGAAATGATGATGATGATGATGATGGGGATGATGATGATGATGAGGATGAGGATGAGGATGAGGATGAGGATGAGGATGAGGATGATGATGATGATGATGATGATGATGATGATGAAGATGATGATCAATGACATGACTGAAATGTACAAGGTATGTGATTTATTTATTTATGTATATTTATATTGATTAGTATATATATTTAATATTGATTTCAATTCTAATGATTACATATTTATATATTTATATTCAACTCTAATGGCATGGTAACATTAATTTATTGTGTTCACTTCTAATGATTACAACACATGTGATTTATGATTACCAATGTATTGCTTATGATGTCCAATTAATTGCTACTGATACATGTATATATTTTATTTGATTGTCACCCTTTCTGGAAATAGGAAATTGACTACACACATCATCACCCCTTTTGTTAACGATATTACATTCTATATATAAGGTAAAGGTAATTTGTTCATGTTTATGATCTTGCATATTGTTCATGTTGTCTTGTACGTAATTTGTAGCATACATATCATGTAATTTTTAGCTAACTTAAGATAAATGATTCACATATGCAAAAAAATTAACCTCTTTGATGAGGATCTTGCACAATGACATGGATCAATAGGTATAAATCAATACACCCTATATATATAATACATAATTGATATAAAATTTTGATTTCATTGTTTACTAATAAATAGACATAATTTATATAAATATTAGATCATATATAAATGTATTATATAATTCAATATATACTCCCATTAGTCCTGATATTAATATAAAAAATATATATATAGAATTATGATTATCAATTATAATATATACTTATATATTCACTATATATATGTATATATATATATCTCTTACATATATACAAATTCTGATTAATAATAATAATATATGTACTTCTATATTCACTATATAATATGAATTATTGCTCACTAATATTAAAATAGACCAACTTTAGTTTATATATAGCTAACTTATTCTTATTAATCTTATTCATACAAGTCTTATATCTTAAGAACATAAACATAAAGAGAATGACTTTACGTACCTTTTTTTAAAGTAAGGTTATTTCTACTTATTTAACTTGATTACTTTCCCCGTGGAATGACCTTTATTGAGTATATACTCTGATTACCTTTTACAATGACTGTCTCATCTCCTTATCACTGACTTAATACCAATGCTCCCATACTTCGTTGACCCCTTATTATCTCTTCCTTGTTCTGTGGTAAAAAATACCAATTTTATAGATTAATACCTCAAATGTTACTTGACCGAATTCAAGTCTTATGTTGCTTGCGTGCTATGCTAAGGATATGACTTGTCTTCGTCACTTTTCTGATCCTTTTATATGATTCCTATTTTTTTGTGCCTTTCCTTCATTTTCAACTTACATTTTATATCTCCCACATATAGACAAAGAAGAAACGTATGGGTCACGACTCTATTCAAGACTTGATTATTCTATGTATTGATTAATTATTAGCATTATATTTATTTTATTAATATTATGAATTGATAAATAATATTTTTGGTTATTTATTTATTTGTCTATTTTTAATATTATTATTTATTTAATAATATTTAATTATTTAATTATTATCAAAATTCTATTCGAAGTGGGGACATGACAATGTCTCATTTGATGGATTGCAAGAACAATCAAATAGGTACTTGTCATATCTATCTTCCTCGAATGAGGGAAATGCGGGAATGGTAGACAAAAGTTTGACATGTAGTACAACTAAAATAGGGAGATCAACTAGAGGTCATAAGATTAGAAAAAAATTCAATAAACGCGTGAAATTTTTCCTTGCTCTAGAGGGGTCATGTTCTTATGATGATGAGACCAAAGGCGACATCAAGGTGCCCTTTTGGTACACACATCTTGAGAAAGAATGGGTACCCAATGAGCTACCTCCAATTAATATTGATTTTTGTGTTAACAAGATGATATATCACATAGCTCCATCCTCATTACATGGTTTGGGCCTCTTTTCCATGGATGGGATAAAGGTATGTTACAAAAGAGTTGTTGAATTGATGGAGCATGTTGGACCTTGTTATAATTACAATGATTGGATGCAAATTGTTCAATATAAAAAAAATATGTGTAGGTATGCACTGTTAGTAAATTATATACAATGGAAAGAAACTGATCAAAGTAAAAGATTTTCTATGTACATTGATGGGAGACCAAAAGAAAAAAGGAATATTGCAGGTGTTATAAATAGTACATGGCCTAGGTCAACTAATAAGTAACCCAATTGCATATTTGAGGCATGTGAGGGGAATTATGTTTTTGTATGAATGATAAAATCAATAAGTGCAGGGGAAGAACTGCTAATATATTACCATTTAAATCGCATAGATACAAAGAAAGTTACTATCATGGGGGTGGTAAGTACTATATACCACTTAAACTAACCTCAAGTTTATGACTCCAATATACCATTTTTTTAGTAAGTTTTTTTTGCTAAGTCTATTGCTTTTAGTTTGCTAAAGTTTTTATATTTAATCTTTGTCACAGGATGACATGGATCCCCCACATGATAGAGGCCATGGGGATGATCCTCCCACCCATTCTTCAGTAATGGTAAACCTTATTGTAATTGTACAAATTAGATATTTGAAAAATGTTATATTATTATGTTATTTTATTTAGGATTTTGGAGTTATTCTGATAGTTTTACTGATCTTCCTATCACAAATTGATGTTCAGGATAGGGGAAAAGCACCTGCAATAACAAAGGAAATAACTGTAGATACGGATGAGGATATCCCAGATATCCCTAACCTTGTAAATATGGTGAAGAAAAAACTAAAAAAAGTTAGTCCAGAAATTATTAGCATTTTGGATGATGCAAATCCAATTGAGGAGATGTTGAAGAGGAAAGATGAATTGCTTTCGCAAGCACGTCATTATGAAGTAAGCAGTAATGAATCTTTAGTTATAACCAAAGTTCAATAAAGGTTTATATTTTATACTCTTTTATTTCATGAACTAAAATATGTATGTGTTCTTGTTACAAGATTTTTTGTTTGCTCAAGTACCTAGTCATGGACATCACGCTGAGGCCACTACTAGTAGAACTTCGGCCACCTCAGGTAAAATAATCCTTAAGTTAACAAGTTACAAGGAATTTTTTCTTTGGAACATTCAAACACTTCATTGGAATTACTGATTAGAAGTGTACATTTTCATTGGACTTACTGATACTGTAGATACAGCTATAGGAAAGGTACAGTTACAACTAATTCAAAATTTCTAAGAAAATCGTCACTCAAAATTTATTGAAATCTACTCTTACTTTTATTATTTCAGAATGTCTTTGCTAACAATGTATTGTTCATGTCATCAAGTGAAGGTGACTCCTCCTAGAAGGTTGATCAACCATCCGAGATTGTCGAGTGCAACGTCGACACTAAGGAGCATGTAAACATCGAAACCTCCATGGTCTATGCTTGGTAAATCCTTATTTTGGTATATTTGGTTATGTGTTAATTATGATTTGATAATTTGTACTTTAATCCTAGGTGCATCTCATAGTGGATTAATTTTGTGCAGTAGGAGATACACTGGTGGCTGCTACGCCAATTACAGATCAGAGTACCTGTATTGGTGATAATTCACCATCATTTCCTAGATCTACCCATGTTTCTAGCACGAGAGTTATGAAGACGTCATTGTTGATGGACAATAAAGAATTGATGCCTTTAAAATGTCTTAAGCTTCTAGGTACTTTAAAATTATTATTATTTATATTATAATTGTAATTTATTTATTCATAACAAGTTTTGAATTGATGATCCCATGACATTTTTGCAGGAAATGATTATTTTTATAAGATGCTTTATGACTTGACATTGAAGATATTCGGGCCCACCATACGTACAAGGTGGAACATCATAAGTAAACTAACCCTATCCCACTATTTTTATTTCATATCATTAATTGGTACAATATTTTTCCTTTCATTTAGGCCTTTTCTTTTATTATATTTAAGGTACACAACTTTAGTTAATTTTTCTATCTAACAATTTTGCATTTTTTCTTAAAAGATGGAACTTACATGAAAAAAAATTAAAAGATCAACTCATAAAAGATTTAGAGCATGAGTTTGGTAGTAACATTTTTGAGGAGAAGAAAATTTTAGAAAAAGTTTCCAAACATCTTAAGACTGTGAGGGACTCATATAGAAGGAGTTTTGTCTAGAACCCAAAGTACGAGTGTCCTTCCTTTATTTCAGTGAGGCATTGGAGTGAATTCATTTTGGATTCAAAGGAGAAAGGGGATACTCAAAGAGGAATTACACCAGAAAATGAGAGAAGAAGGTATGTGATAGTATTAACTGCCAGTAGAATGTAATAATGCACTAATTATTGATCTTTTATCTATATCATCTAACATATTTCAAACTTTTCATAGGTTGTAGGACACATCAAAGGAAACAAAGGCTAGACTATAAAAGATTAGAAAACACAAACTTGGCTCTGGTGGTTATTCAAAAATTCAAGTACGAATTGTAAGTAGCAGTAAAAGAATCTTGGATCAAAATTTTTATAAACTAAAAATAATTTTGTTTAATCAAAAAATGTAGGGCTCATAATTTAATTTAGAGGCCACGAAAGAACACAAAAAAATTGCCTTTAAGGAAGGCTATCAAGTTGTGGCTGAATACCTATGCCAAGCTTTCATTGGCCCAACCCAAGAGTCTCCTGCATCGGTTGAACATGTAAATATGCCAAATAAAAAATATTTGAAATTGAATACTTGAGCAACAATCTATTTGATGTTAATTTTGAACATAAATTGACTATTTTTGTTTTTAAAAAGAAAACAATGATAATAATGTGCATGACATTGCAATGCAGCCTCGTAATCCTAACATAGAACCTACGTCACATGATGAAGGCCCTGATGTGCATTGCAATGTCATGAGAGTTAAGTATTTTAATTTAATAAAATACTTGTAACACTAATATAAAATGGTGTGAATTTAACCCATGTAGTTGTTATTGCAGCGGACCCCCCTTTGGCGCAACAACCTCCTATTCCTAAACACATGAGGAGGAGACATGTGTTGAGATCAAAAGTGGTAGAGGAGGGGAATGACGAGGATATTGATGCTCCGCTTAGCCGTTACCTTAAAAATGAGAAAGAAACAAAAAAAGAAATAATTGTAATTAACATTTTTTGCTAATGAAAGAACATTGTCTTGATGAATGATGTGTTAATGAATTATTCATGAATGTTGTGTGTTAATGAATTTTATGTGTAAATGAATGTTAAGTGATTATAATGATTGTTATATTTCAAAAATGGATGAATGAACGTTATTAGATGTTAATGAAGGATATAGAGTGATGTTAGGGGGGGGAGGGGCCAAATGAGCTTCCACCTTCACGTGGTTGGCCTTGTTAAGTAGAGAATATTAAACTATTTTTGAAACCAAGTGAAGCTCAAACTAAACCAATGATGTAGATTCAATGGTTAAAAACACCTACTTCTTATTCCATATTATTTCTCATTTTCTTACTTTAAGAAATATTTTACTTCTTATTCACAAATTATTTCTCCACACACTTCTTATTCCATAGTTGTATCTTCATATTTAAATGAGGAGACTCAATACTTCATAAGGAATGCATTGCTTTCCAAAGGAGGCATCCTTTCATTGCTAATCACTTCTTTTACCAATGACTCCTATTTGGAATAACTTACATTTTCTTTATCGCTACCTTAAGACTTTTTGTCTTATTCTCTATTTTGTCTTACGTGCTGCATATTAATTGCATTAAAAAAATTGCTGCTCTTAACTCTATTGTTACCTTGTCAATTTTTACCTTGTAAATGAATCATTTCTTTGTAACAATAGTTTATGATCTTCTTTGTAAGCACTAGTCTTTGTACTGATCATTTAACATATAATCATTCAAATTTTCTTAACAAAAAAATCTCCTTCATTATCATTGTCTAACATAATCAAAATGCTACTTTTTGTGTTATTAGATTTGTTGTCTAAGATGTAATATTATTGACTTAAGACATATTTGTTGATTATTATAAAAAACATAATCAAAATACTACTTTTTGTATTATTAGATCATTGTCTAAGACATATTATTATCGACTTAAGACATATTTATTGTCTTTGAACATAATTAATAACCTTGTTAAGTATACTCACTATTCCATAGACATTATTCATTGTTCCTTTAGTAATAATCGCTACTCTTTAAGTATATTGATTGCTACTTTTGACATGGGCTTGTTGCCTTTAATACTATCATTGTTGTTCTTAACTTTTCTAGTTATCTTCAAAATATAAGCTCTGCCTTGCTACTTCTAATCATGCATGGGTGTTCGTCAGTAAAGGTAATCACTACCTTTCTAAATGTTAACCACTCCTCATTATATTTTCTATCCATAATAATAATTGCTACCATGTATTCTTTTGTTGCTTGAATTCCTTCAATGAAACTTGAAATTATATGATCTTGCAATTGATACATTAGTGGTCTTTGGCCTTTATGTGATGTCTTTCTTTGATATCAATAGTGTGGTGGTAGTGGTTTTGTTCTTTGACATCAATGACAATCTCCAAATAATCTTGCTCTTTCATTTTTGACATCAATGATAACATTGTCTTCTTAGCTTTGACATCAATGATGATATTTCCAACATATGTTGTATGCACAAATAATAAATTGCATGATGATTTTGAAAAAAAATTAAGCCCAATAAATTGCTAAGTGATGCCTGATTTGTAGCAATCCAAGACAAGATGTAGTGCACAGAATTGGGTAGGTCATTGGACTAGAAAAAATTCTTCTCAATTTTGGCAATGCTTCTGTTGTAGGAAAGATATATTTCTCTTCAATTGACATCGTATCATAACTATCAGTTTTCAAATGTGATGTGATGATTCATTCTATTTTAATTTATCATCCATTTTGAATTTGATCAATTTATATGAAACAAAGAGATTAAGAATCCAAAAGTAGGATATAATTACAAATGATAGTAAATGATAATACAATGATTAGACATTAAAAAATAATGTTCTTATCTTCTAAATGTTTAAAACATGTTTGCTCGTGCCCACTTCTAACCCTACATTATTAAGTTTTCTAAAAATATTCAGATGTTCCAAGGATTTTTCCCTCAATCTCCATGTTCTAAGAACTTATGCAACATAATATATGTATGCTCTTTTTATGCTCGATACATTTAATTGCATGGTTCATGGGTCTACGTTTTAGCTACATAGATAGTTTTCAGCTTCAACTGTAAGGGTCTCTTCTATGATGAATATTACATGTGTAACAATGAAGTATAATTTTTTTTCTTTGGAATTTTTGAATCTGACATGAAATTCTGTGCAAAGATTGTTTCAACGTCTTCTTCAAAAGCAAGAAGGTGACAGATCTGTGTGGGAATATCCATTCACTATAGAGAGTGTAAACATAACATTCATGCTTATCCAAATGCTAGATCTTTGATTTGGTGTGTGTTCTTCTTGTTCAACTATATTTTCTTTGTGTTGATATTTGAATAAGTAAGCATGAATGTCTCATCCATTTTGTGCATTGAGTCCAAAGATTCTATATCATTATATATTAATTCTGATTGATATGGTCTAAACTTGTTTTTCTAAAATGATTTTTTTAGAATTGTATCTTCAAGACATTGCCATATGATGGTGGTTGTGCTCTATGGAAACATTAACTATCAACAGATGGTGGCAACCATGTCATATGTCATCTTTTGATATGGAAAAATATATGAACATTGTATTATTATTTTGAATTCCACAAGACTTTTCCCATTTAGCTTAACACATCTATAACATTTGCAGCAAGGCCTAGCACTATAGTAGGAGTAATATTCTTGAAGATTCTATCAGGTTTGTCTTCTTAAAAACCTATATTGGATTGTTTAGCATTTATTTTTTGTAGTAAGATTGTACTTATGTAGATGACTTTACTAGCACAACTGCCATAGTATAATAGAATATTAGAGTAGTTGTATTTGGTGTACATGGAAAATGCCCTAGGTTTAAGTTGAGATGTTTTAGTAACAAAGTGTTCTTGTAGGTGATTGGAAACTCGACAAAGTCTGCAATTTAAGATTAACATTTGATTGATTAATTTGTATTTGTAGGAGATGAGTGGGCATTTGATTTTCTTTACTATGTTGCATTTGAAGTGATGGATGCACAATGGCTTGCAATGCGTGCTTCTTACATGGACTTTAATGTAAAATGGATCTTTCATTCCCATAATATTTTTTTATTGGCTGGCACGTAGTTGATTTTATTCCCCAGTTTGATATCTCATTTGAATTGCCATGATACTATTTTGCATACCTAACATGTGAACCACATTACCTTCCAAGTTGTTTTGAAGTCCACTCATGCTCGGCTAGAAAGAGAGTTTCTCTTTTATCCAACAACTAAATGAAGTTTAGACATTAGTAAACCCTACAAAGAGTATTACACATGATGTTAACTATGAGTTATTATAGATCTTGTCAATGTTGTCTATATCCTAAAAAATAATTGTTCTGGATAGATCTGTGTTCTCTGCTTCTAATATATCCCACTAGTCCCAAAATCCATCTAAGATTGCTTAAATCTTCTTTCTTTTAATTTTCAAAACCTTTGTCTATGGAGTGAAGTCTTGTGATTTGATTTTATCAGAAATTATTCCATAGTTAATTGTGTAACCTCCTCATAGAGGTTGTAAACATATTCCTATTAGTTTTAAGTGCCAAAAAAAAAAGTTTTCTTCAATAGATGGCCTCAATTTCGATATGCCTCTCTCATCCTATTGATTTCTCAATAATAGATAAAAGTGTTATCCTATATGGTTTTGTATGATGTAAATTAGAGTAGATAGAAAAAATACTTGCCCAATACTTTATTTGATGCCTAATATAGTTAGTGCATTTGATACTGAATCATTTACAAATAAAATCATTAAATCAGTTGAATTTTAAATTTTTATCTACCTATACCATAAAAATAAGAGGCTACATAGTAGAAGATATCTTATGGTAAAATAATCCATTCATAAATTTAGTGGTAAAATATTTCTATCTTACTTGATGTGATACTTTTATGTTAATTGTGTTCTAGAACTCCTTTGAGAAAATGGAAAACCTTTCATACAATATTTAGTTATAACAATAATAGCTTGCATACTTTTTAGAATCAAATCTTCATTATTAAGAACCCTCATATGTTATCACAAGTTTGAATCTACGTACATGTTGATATTTATTGGAAAATATGAAATTTGTGTTGATATTTTGCATTTTGATATGCCAAACCTATTCATACCTATCATACATCTTGGTGACAAAGTTTTGAAAGCTTCCAGTATCTACACTTATATCTAAGACTCAGAAACCCTTGGTGTACTCATCATGTTTGGTGACTTCCATTTCTTTTGTATCTTTTACCATTTTGTGCTTTTCCAAAAAATTTATGATGTACTCTCCTTTACATGGCTATATTTCTTATGAGAATATAAAACCCCACTTCAAATGGAGGTAAGTACTTTTTCATGTTAAGTTTAGTTTATACAACATGTTCACCTATAAATTATTCATTAATGTTTACTAAAATTAGTGAGTATATGAACAACAAAATAGCTACAACCTTCATTTTACTTTAAAGGTAAAATTTTAGTAATAATAAGTACTTGCAACTTGTTTAAGCTACATAATAGATACTACTTCTTATACATGTACATAATATTTCTAATAAGAAGATGTTTTTATTAGATTTAGTACAATTTGAAATATCCTTGGAGATGTAGGGTTCGAAGATGGGATACTTGGAATTTTATTCAAATATTCAAACAACAAAATCATTGTCTTGTCAATGAAATTTACAAGTAAGAATTAAAGTTTATGTATCATCATTCATATTTCATTATTTCCTTCCAAATAAAATATCAATGCAAATTTAACATTTTCATTTTCTATATATTTTCTAATTGAATAGAAGAAAATATGTTAATTTTGAAAATCCATATTTATGATTTCTTTCAGGATCCCAAATATTTATAGAGAGAAGTCATTCAAAAGTAATTCATCTTGATTTCTTTCATCATCGACATGTGGAATTTTATTTTTGGTGGGCTTGCTCATTATTTGAGCCTGAATTTAGTGTATACAGAATTAGTTTTGCAAAATTGGCTATGTTGATGATGATTATGAAGAAGATTTGAAAATGTTGCACCAATCTGAATTGGATCAATCATCATTTTCAAATCTTCTTCATCAATCACCATCAACCATTTTCCAAGAGATGAAAAATATATGGTGAGTGAGAAGAAGAAAATTACCAATCATTTTCTTTGTCAGCAATAATATGAACAATGGGTTTTGGATATCCAGGCCTGGGATGAGCATCTTAAGAAGGGTTATGAGCAAAGGGCATTGATTCAAGTGCAAAACTTTGACCATCCTACACATCATTAGAAATAGATTTAAGTATTTTCTAACAATATATTATATGTGGTGTTATTTATGTTATTCAAAATTGAATAGTTTAGTGGTCTTATTTACAAGTATTGTGCTACAAAGATTGTTTCTTCATAATAGTATGGTCCTGATTAGATTGATCATCTTTTGATGATTAGTACAAGAGAGCTAGTGATTGCATGTTGACATTTGGAACTACGTATGGCATGATAATTTGAATAGTTGACCACACGTTTCGTACAAATGTAAATCTGAACAGTACTCTCTTGTTTCTCTCATGCCTCTCAAGACTTACATAGACTCAAACTAACTCCCCTAACCGATCCAAAGTGGTTGGATCCTCTAACTATGTAACTAATCCTTATTTTTGTAGTTCCCCTCCAAGTACACTTGACCGTTCCTATTCAGATATTTAAGTTTTAAAACTTATTTAATTAAACTCCTGATACTTTATAACTTCAAGCCATGTAACATTAATAGATTGGCTTATTACATCAAATTGGCTTCAAGCCATGTTACATTAATAGATTGACCCCTTATCCTTCATCCTTGACCCCTCATCCTTCATCCTTCATAGGCCATCCATGTGACCCCTTTCATGTTATCCTATTGATTCATATTGGTAATAATATCATGGTCATATCATTAATAATATATCAATAGATTCATAATATATATTATTTTTAAAAAAAACTGAATACGTTGTCGATTTTTTGACCCACAAAGGCTATACAGTTTGATGATAATGTTATACTCTCGATGTAATTAACTATCAATATTTTGACCAAATGACCTTAAATTTCAACGTGAATGCTATACTATCAATGTATTCATCGATCGATATTTCAACCATTTGTGGTTGAAAATGAAGAAAGATATGTGAGCTATTTACACCAACCATACAATTATTTTGACCAACATTGGTCGAACTTGATGAAAGATATGTCGCACATTCTACATGATTGAAGTGATTATATTGACGTCAGATTAGTTGGGTATTTGACAACTATAAGAGTCAAATATTCGACAATAATTTAAGGCATTGAATAAGTGATGAAGAAAGTTTGACAACAATAATGGTCGTTTGGTGGACCAATGTGCATCGAAAAATTGACTAATTCACATAAAAAATAAGGCTAAAATTTACTAGTGTTTAGTGTGGTATGGCCTTAGGTGTCTTTACTACACCCAAAATTGACTTGTGAGAGTCCTCTACACCTTTGTAAGATCCTGCAACAAATCACAAGTTACTATCCTCCTTGAGGGTTCTATATCATTTTGGTAGAAACTCTACCATCATGACTTAATCACAAAATAGGAACCTAGGTTGGAAAGGGGATGGAAATGTTCCAAAAGACTCAAATGTATCTTATAAAAGTGACCCACAAACCCTAAATATGGTTAAGGATTCAAACATCAATTTTGGCTATTAGGCTTGCCTAGCTTGTAGCCCAGTGAGCAGAGTTTTTGAGGATTGGTTCTAGATTTTCCCAAGGGAATCCCTAAATATATTATAGATTCAAACACCCTTTATTAATATGTTTCAAATCCCTAAGGAAAGGCCTCCCAACCTATAAAGGCACCACCAAACTAATTATGATCCATCAGACCTAATAGGGCTCAATAGACTTGGTTGCTTAAGGAAGTCTTCACAAGTCGGAATCCCTAGAAAAGCCATGGATTGGAATGATATTAGAGACCCCTAAGAGACCAAAATTCACCACTATATTTCTTTTATCCACCTCCTAAGTGCTACTATCACTTCATTCTTTCATACACTAGCATACACTGGTCCAAGCACATAGAGATGCTTGGACTAGTGCTTGCATCCAAAAATAGTAGATCCAACTCCCTATTCCCAAGATCTTGGAATATTATAATAAATTGAACCTAATTGCATTTATATGAGGGACATGAGATTACCATGGTGAGAAAGCAAGTTAGGGCATGATGTTGGTGAAACCCTGGTTCAGGAGGGTTTCTTGTGCACCCGATGAAGAAATCCTTCTATCTCCTGACTCTGATCTCCAAATTGACTCAAAAAACATGAATTGGAATCCTAACTCATGATACGATGAAATTATTCAAGTCTTCTCCTTCTTCAATCAAGTTTTGATCCGTACACAACCAATTACCCGACCAAAATATAGGGAAAATAAGGTAGTTTTATTGATTTGAATGCAAAAATACATGATCTTTCTTCCACCCTCCTGAAAGGGAAATTTGAAGACCTTTCCCAATGAATCAAACTATTTTTGAAAGTTTGTGACCATTTGGGAGGAGTTTACAACTTGCTAGCAAATTTTCAAAAAAGTTGCTAAGCAACATTTCTTGCATTGTGCAACTTTTTGCAAATGTTGCATTTTTTATCCTATTGAGCCTATAAGGCCTAAGCCTTGGATCTAAGGACCCCAAATAACATGAAAATTATTAAAATAGACTAAAAGACACCTAGGATAACCTAAGTACCTAATATGTGCCATTGGACCATAGTCAAAACCTATGGTTTATAACCACACCAAGGGTGACTAGGCCTTACAATTGGCTTATTAAATAAATCTATGATGTTTTCCTTGCCCCTTAGGCATAAAGGCCCTTGGGTGCATCCTTGAAGACCCCTATTGAAGATCTTCCATTGAAGAGTATAGGGTGGTGCTCCTACACCACACTCACATGTTTTGAAAACATAAGTTCCACTTGAGAGTAATTGTTGAAGGGTTGTGCCATGCTTGTTGATACAATCTTCACTCATCCAAGTGGCATCTATGTCAGGTAGTCCCTTCCCCTTGACCAAGTAATCAATATATGTCTTCTTCCTGGTTTTTTTAACAACCTTATAGTCAAGAATGTTTTCTAATTGTAGGGGTTGGCTTGGTGGTAAGTCCTTAAGCCATTAAACCCATGTTTCTTTAGTATCCTGAAAAGAATTGTTAGATCCTGAATCACCTTTAAAAGGAGAAAGATCACAAATATTGAAAATAGGAGAAATAGAAATAGTGGGAGGTAGAGAGATTTCATAAGCATTGTCTCCAAATTTGTGGAGTATTTGACAGGGACCAATCTTTCTCATTTGTAATTTTGTGTGTCCCCTAGGTAACCTTTCTTTGTTCAAATATGCCCATACTTGATCTCCTTCTTTGAAAGTAACATGTTTCTTCTTTTTATCTGCATGTTCCTTATACTTTGCAATATTTTGATTTAGTGTTTGTTTGACTTGATCATGTATCTTGTTAGGCCAATTTTCTATCATAGCAAAAATCTTATAAAATTGGCCTGTTCCCTGTAATGTTTTTGTTAAGTGTCCTGCCTTGTGCTCTTTATTGTTGTCGCCTTGCTTCAGTCCAAATCGCATTTCCTGATTCGCCAAACCTAGAAAGATATTCAATTTCTAAAGCCTACTAGAAATTGTCTCAAATTTGCCATAGTGTCAAAAACCCACAGTGTTTCTGAAAGTCCATGATGTTTTTAGTCTGTGTGTTTTTGGCCTGCGTTGTTTTCGACCCTTTTCCTTCAAGCTTTTATGCACTTGTTTTTTGGTGCTAAAAAATTTGTGCATTTTCGACTATGTCTTAACTACGCAGGTCCAACGTGAATGGTGGGTCCAGGCTCTTCCTGATTGGATGTCGCATGGCCGTATGTTAGACTTTTTTGACATGTGATCATGCGATCGCTTGCCACCTAACTGTGTGGGTCCCAGTCCTGTTCAACTGCCTGGCAGTTTACTTTGCTTTAGTGTGCAAGTGCGATGATGTGGGGCCAGTTTCTTCAAAGCAACAGAGGAAGGAGATTAATGGTCAGTGTGTGATCACATGGAATATTCTTTCCCCATGCGATCATACACCTGCCATTGATTTTGTTTGTTCCAAGCGTCTCTTCAGTGAAGTGGGCCCGGTGTTAGAGGGGTGATAGATGGCATATCTTTATTGGTTGTCGCATGACCGCATGTTAGACTTTTCTGACATGTGATCATGCAACCACTTGCCATCTATTCGCGTGGGTCCTGGCTCTTCGCGGTTGGTGGTTGCTGTTCCGTGGTCTTGGAGGCGGTGATGTGGTGGCTTTGGGTTGGCTATTGCATGATCGCATAGCCCAATTTTTTGCTATGCGATCATGTGACTAGTTAACATGTGTCCATGGTAGTGTAGTGGTAGTTGCGGTACCCCTTGTGGTGGTGGTTACGGTGGTGGTTGCGGGTTGCCGCATGTTCACATAGCCCATTTTTGGGCTATACGATCATGTGACAGGGTGCCACGTGTGCTGGGGCCCATTTGTGGTTGTTTGGTGGGCTTGATGGTAGGTGGTGTCATGGTGGTTTCCAGTGTGTCCATGCTGGTGGGATGTTAAGGTTTGAATGCGGGCTTGGGCTTGGGTATCTCAGTGGTGTTTTAACGGTCGGCAGGTTGCATGTTTGCGGGTTGTCACATGTTTGCATAACCTATTTCTGGGTTATGCGATCATGTGACTAAGCATAATTTGGAGCTCATTTCCTATGGTGGTGAGTTATGACTATGCGGTTGTGTGGCTGGGGGTGAATGGTTAAGAAACTTAAAGCTCACAAATTCATGGTGACTATTTATTTTCAAATTTGGATTTGCAGCGGTAGGAGGTACCCAGAATTTATGGGTTTCTGGCCGTTTCTTGACTTGGTTGGTGAAGGCTATGCCCTAGCTATCTGTAGCTTGTTGCAACCTATTTTGGGTTCCCATGGCAGCTAGTGGTATAAAGTGTCAAATTTTTGACTTGTTCAGGGTTCCATTTTTTGTTTGGTTCCAGTGGGAAATAGAAGGCTCTGTCACATTGCATGTAAGCTAAATAGAATTCCTGGAAGTCTTTTGCAAGTTATTGAAGTGGTTTGATCTCTGTCTCACTTTGATCATGTACATGACTCATTATATTTAATGTAAATTTTTCATGCTTCCAAGTCTCTCCTTGGTGTCATTCCTGTGAATCTTGGATTTTCTGATCCATTGCATAGTTTTCCCTTTACATATGTTCTTGTCTTTAGTTCTTGGTCTAGGATCGGGTGAAATATACTTTAGAGGGGACATAGATTCAGTCTTGGATGTCTACAGAAGGATCTTATAAGTAGTGGATGGGCTGGAATATTTATATTTATGGCTATGAGTCTTTGACAACAGTTGGTTCATGTTCTCATTGTTTGTATGTGAGGTCTACCCAATGGATAATGGCACTGATCAAGGGTTAGTATATGCAGTGGAGTCCAATGTTTGATGGGTTTCTGGCTATTTCCTGCATCTCTATATATCAATACCATCACCAGTAATACCTTTCACAAGACCATTTTACCTTGCATAGTAGAGTTGATTCAATGAATGCCTAGTTAGCATTTAGCAATCCTTTACTATGATCTGCTTTATGAATCCAGAAGAATAGGGTGTGTAGTGAGTTTGAATTTTGTTTGGATTAGGTGCACCCACCTTGGTTTTGCAGAGCTAGAAGCAGAAGAGGGTAGTCTTGTCCCTAGAGTTGGTCCAGTTACCCTAAGACCTCATTCCATTTTGGAGCTAACCATTCCTAAAATCCTCTGAGGGTATATTGGTAGTCTATTAGAGCATAAGAGTTTTTGAACACCAACATATCTATTTGATCCATGCTAACAACTCCTCTCCTTGTGCACTGGCCTTGAAGTCATTTGGTAACTCTCTTAACTCCATTACTCCTCTAGGGTGGATTCCATAGTTCACTTGGAATGGTGTCTTTCCTGTAGATCTATTGACTGAAAAATCTACTTGAGGAAGGATGGTATCCCAAGTTTTCCCATATTGTTTGGTAAGACATTTGAGGAGGTTTCCCAATGACCTATTTACTACCTCAGCCTTCCCATCTATTTTCACAGATGGTATGAAGAACTGAATGAAAGATTTGTGCCCAACTTCTTCCAAAAATGCCCAAGGAACTTGACATCTCTGTTTGATATTATGGATGTGGGTAATCCATGAACTATGACTACCTCTTTTTGATATTATGGATGTGGGTATACCCAAGGGTCTCCAAAAATGCCCAAGGAACTTGACATCTCTGTTTGATATTATGGATGTGGGTAATCCATGAACTATGACTACCTCTTTAAAAAATAAGTTAGCAATATGTGATGCATCATTAGACACCTTACAAGGAACAAAGTGTGCCATTTTTTTGAATCTATCTACTATAACAAAGATGCTATCAAAGCCTTGTTTCATTCTAGGAAGTCCTAGGACAAATTCCATGCTAACATTTTCCCATGGCTTTGTTGGGATTGGAAGAGGTTGATAAGGACCCTAATTTGTTCTAACTCCTTTATCTCTTTGGAAAATGGTGCAAGTTTCCACAAATTTCCTTACATTAGTGGGTAACTTTGGCCAATGATAGTTTCTTCTTAGAAACTCTAGGGTCTTTTCAATGCCAAAATGACCTCCTAGTGAACCACAATGTTTCTCTCTTATTATATTTTCCCTCATGGAGCATTTAGGGATACATAAATGACCCCCTTTGAACAAAAGACCATTCTATAAGAAATATTCTGAATATGTAGTGTTATATGAATGAGATAGTGTTGAACAAACCTTGTGGATGTCACCAAAATCTGGATCATCTTTGTGTAGGTGTGTAAGGGCATTAATCCCCATGATTTGTACCTATATTTATTCCACCAAAACAACTCTCCTACTTAGAGCATCTTCTACCTTGTTTGAGGTTCCCTTCTTGTGTTTTATAGAGAAGGTGTATGCTTGGAGTTTTTCAACCCACTTCATGTGCATGCAACTTAATTTTTCTTGGCTATTGAGGAAGCTTAGTACGTTATTGTCTGTGAAGACAATGACTTCTTTGGGGAGTAAATAGTGCCTCCATTTCTTGAGGGCTTGAACCATTGTATAGAGCTCCAAGTCATAGGTGCTATATTTATTCTTGGCTTCATTGAGTTTCTCTGAGAAGAAAGCCACTGGTTTTCCATCTTGACTAAGCACTTCCCCTATGGCTAGATTGCTAGCATCACTTTCCACAATGAACAACTTGTCAAAAGTTGGAAGTGCCAAGATTGGATACTGTGCTATCCTTCCCTTAAGGTATTTAAAAGCTTCTTTTGCCTTGGTGGTCCATTGGAGCTTCACTTTCCTACCCCCTTTTATGGTATCCAGAAAAGGTGCACAAATTTGGCTAAAGTTCATGACAAATTTCCTATAAAAAGGTAGTGAGTCCGTGGAAACTTTTGACTTGTCCTGGTGTTTTTGGTGTTGGCTAGTTGAGGATTGCATCTACCTTCTCAAGATCCTTTTTTAATGTGCCCCTTGAGATTAAAAAAACCAAGAAATGTTCATTCTTGTTGTGTGAATGTATATTTTTCCAGGTTTATGGATAGCTTGTTCTCACGTAGCCTTTGGAGGACTTGTTCCAAGTGTTTCATATGGTCTTCTATAGTTCCACTAAAGATTAGGATGTCATCCAAATAAACCACCACAAACTCTCCTATGAAATCATTAGTTTGATTAAGGTTTTAGGAGCATTGCTACAACCAAATGGCATCACAAGCCATCCATATAACCCCTCAATGGTTTTAAATGCATTTTTCCACTCATCTTCGGGTCTTATACTTATTAGGTGATAGCCTGATTTGAGGTTGATTTTTGAAAAATAGCATGCCCCTCCAAGTTGGTCTAAAAAGTCCTCAATCCTTGGTATAGGGAATATGTACCTAATGATTATCTTATTTATTGACCTAGAGCCTATGCATAGTCTTGATTTACCATCCTTTTTAGGGGCCAATACACTAGGGACTGCGCCAGGGCTAATAATATTTTATATGAGTCCTCTAGTCAGCAATTTTGTCACTTGTTTGGTTACCTTTGTATTCTGATTAGGGGTTATCTTGTATGGAGCCTTGTTGGCTAGGGAAGCACTAGGGATGAATTCTATTTGGTGGAAGATTTCCCTCAAAGGTGGGAGTTCATATGGTATGTCTCCTGCAACTATACCTTTATACTTTTGTAGTAGGTTTCCTACTTCCTTGGGTAGTTCTTTGTGTACTATTTTCTTCTTTGGTTTGAGGACTAAGGCATATCCTACCACTATTTCTTGGATGGTGTTAATCATCTCTTGTTCTCCTGTAAGCGTGACTAATTGTTCCTTTGCTTTCTCTTGGTGTGAGTCAGGATCAGGGAGAATATTATACTAGTGACCATTCTAGTTGATCTCATATTTATTAGTGACCCCATCATGTTGTTGGAAACAATTGTCTGAAGGAAATTGCTACTCAATTATGTATTGTCTTTGATGTCACACAATGTCATAGTCCGTAGCAATCAGTTTCTACCGAGCTCAGTCGGTCTGCCAGACAGGAATATTAGTGCTTACCGAGTCCACTCGGTTATCGAAGAAAAGCAGTGTCTACCGAGTTCACTCGGTTGCCAAAGAAATTTTAGTGTTTACCGAGTTCAGTCGGTCATCAAAGAAAGTTTGCGTTTACCGAGTTCAGTCGGTCATCGAAGAAAAGTTAGTGTTTACCGAGTTCAATCGGTCATCGAAGAAAAGTTTGTGTTTACCGAGTTCAGTCGGTTATCGAAGGAAAAAGATTGTCGGTGTTTACCAAGTTCCCTCGGTCTCCGAAAGATTATAGAAAGTTATGGTCACCGAGCACTGTCGGCCCTTGAAGGACTTTTGCAAATAGAGTTTTCTTAATTCAGCCGACTATTATACTAAATAATGTCGATTTGAAAAATCCAAAATCATATAAATAAAAGGTCGAATGTGAAAAATAAATACAACATAGCAGAAGATTTACAGAAGAAAAGAAGGAAAGGTGAATGCGAATTTGTGAAGGATGTTCAGATATCCTTGAGGTGCAGCAGAGATTTATTTGATCAGAAAGGATCAGACTTATGTAGAATAGAGATCTGTAATCAGCAAGACAGTTGCATTATTATACAGGTCATCTTTTTCATTGTTACCTTCTTATCATTGTAACATTGAATTCTAAATCTCTTAACCGAGTTGGTTTAACAACCATAATGTAAATCCTCTAACAAGGTGACAATTCCATTGAATTGTTTTCAAGACCTCTTACCAGGCCACTCCTAGCAGGGTGTTTTAAATCCTCTAACAAGGTCACACCTAACAGTGTGTTTTGTAACCTTTTACCGGGTTGGCTTCTAACCAGGCATCACTTCAGAAAAGTGAAAATCAGTATCTAGATACATTGGTGGTTTTTCCCATATTGGGTTTCCACGTTAAATCTTGTGTCTCTTGTGTTCTTAATTACTTTCTCAATCATATACATGTGCTGATGAATATCTAAAGATAATTTTGCTAATACTTTCTGCATCTTCAAAGTTACTGCAATCTATTTACCGAGTGCTAAAACAGATAACATTGTTAAGATATCCTAAGGGATCTGGAAAGAATTAAATCAGGAAGTGTTTTATGGTTGACTGATTCACCCCCCCCTCTTAGTCACTTCATCCATATTCCATCAATTGGTATCAGAGCTTTTGGTGCTTGCAGGAAGGGTTTCAAAGACCTAAGCTAAAGATCAGGATGTCTTACAAGAGGGAAATTCCAAAGCTTAACAAAGATAACTTTTCAGCATGGCAAGGTCTCATGCGACTTCATCTGGCTTCCATTGGTGATTCAGGATGCAAATACATTGATGAAGAGTACATAATTCCTAATGGCGCATTAACTGTTGAAGACATTGCAGATAAAAAGACTCACAACACCATGATGATAGACATTGCATCTGCTCTCAGCTATGAAGAATTTGATGATATTAAAGACTGCACCACTGCATATGAAATGTGGGTGGCACTGAAGAAAATATATGGTGGTGATGCAAATGTGAAAAGAGCCAAAGCAGAAAGCCTAAGAGGACAGTTTGACAAGATGAACATGAAGGAAGATGAAAACATTGCAAAATATGTTGAAAGAATCAAAGCAAGTGTAAGTACAATTAGAGCTTCTGGAGGAACAATCTCATATGAGACTATTATAAGTAAGGTACTCCGAACACTACTCCCTATCTATGCAATAAGAGTATCAGCTATTCAAGAAAGAAGATGTGAAACAAACCACAATATAACTTTGGATGCTTTAGTTGGAAGATTGATAGCTTTTGAATTAGACAACTATGATAACTATGTTCCTAGTTCCAAAAATATTGAATCAGCATTTGAGGCCAAGGTTTCACTAAAGAAGAACAAGAAAATTAAAGAAGTTCAGTCAGACAGTGAAGAAGAATCAGAAGAAAGTTCTGATAGTGATCTTGAAATTGTAGAAGCATTACTTGCAAAGAAGTACTCTAGAGAGAAAGGTAAGTATAAAGGTAAAACTCCTTTAATCTATTTTTCATGTGAAGAAATTGGACATATTGCAGCTAGGTGCCCAAACAAGCAAGTCAAAGAAGAAAAGAGAAGTCACAAGTACTATGGCAAAAAGAATTTCAAATCATACAAGGATAAAGGTAAGAAATCATGTTTTATGGCTAAAGATTCTGATGATAGTGAAGAAGAAATTGTCTTTATTGCTATAAAAGATGAATCTAATGATGATGAAGATAAGATGGCACTTATTTCTCATATAAGCAAAGATGATATATGGATAATAGACAGCGGATGTTCACACCACATGACTGGTGACAAGACAAAATTTGAATATCTAGAAGACTGTGACAATGGTAATGTAAGATTTGGAAACAATGAACCTTGTTGTATAAAAGGAAAAGGAAGAATCTCATTAACCAAAGAACTCATATGTGATAATGCTTACTAGGTTGAAGGACTAAAACATAATCTTCTAAGTGTAGCACAACTAATCAACACTGGTTTCAAGGTTGAATTCATGAATGGTCAAGCAAGACTGCTGGATGGAAAAGGAAAACTCATTGGATCAGGCAAACAAACAAAAGGTAACTTATTTTATCTTGATCTCAATGAATATTCATGCTTTATTGCTCAAATAGAAGAAAGTTGGCTATGGCACAAAAGGTTATGTCATGTGAATTTTGATAACATGATAACAATAAGCAAATTCAAGAAGGTTAGAGGCATTCCTACTTTGAAGAAACCTGACACTGGTCTATGCAAGAATTGTCAGATTGGCAAAATGAGTAAAACTAGTTTCAAGAGTAAGAACTATCAGTCTAAAGAAATTTTGGAAATTGTGCATACTGATTTATGTGGACCTATTGGAATACAAAGCTATACTGGAGATAAATTCTTTATTCTTTTCATTGATGATTATTCTAGAATGATGACTGTTATGTATTTAAGAGAAAAATTAGAAGTATTTGAAAAGTTCAAATGGTACTTAGCAAGAGTAGAAAAGGAAACAGGGAAAAGATTGAAATGCTTAAGATCAGACAGAGGTGGTGAATTCATCTCCCATGATTTTAACAACTTTTGCATTGAAAGAGGAATCAAAAGACAGGTATCAGCTCCTAGAACTCCTAAGTAGAATGGAATAGCAAAAAGAAGAAACAGATCTATTATGGATTGTGCAAGGACTCTAATGATAGAAAAGAACATCGCTATAAAGTACTGGAAGGAAGCTATCAGCACTGCAGTTCATACCTTGAACCGAGTACAATTGAAGAAAGACACATTCAAAACTCCTTATGAATTATGGTATGGCTATAAACCTAATGTAAGTTACATGAAAATATTTGGTAGCAAGTGTTATATCTTAAAAGAATCTAGAAGAAATAAATTTGATGTGAAAAGTGATGAAGGAATATTCCTAGGATATTCTAGCAAAAGCAAGGCATACAAATGTCTGAACTTATCTACTCACAAAGTCATAGAAAGTATACATGTAAAATTTGATGAGTTTGCAGAAAAGACTGAGGAAGAAAGCAAAAGGGAACCTGAGAACTACAGAAGATTCATTTACATTGAACCTAAAACATTGACAGACACAACTATCAATAAGGAAGCTATATCTACCGAGCCGAGCATAGTTACCGAGTCATAGGAAGAAGTTCAAACTGAGTCACAAGAAGAAGTTCAAACCGAGTCACAGGAAGAAATTCAGATCGAGTCTCAGCCTGAAGTTACCGAGCAAATATCTACCGAGCCCGAGCAACCTGAAGAAGAGATCCTAGAAGACAACAGCATGAATCATTCAAAAGGCAAGGAACCTATACTAGCCAAATATGTCAGAAGACATCATACACCAGACCAAATCATTGGAAACAAATCAAATGGTACTATGACAAGAAGCAAGCTAAAAGGTACATGTCTACTTACTAATTTTGAACCTAGAAATATCAAAGATGCATTGGAGAATGAAAGTTGGATTGAAGCAATGAATGAAGAATTAGAACAAATACAAAAGAACAAAACTTGGACTCTTGTACCTAGACCTAAAGATAAGAATGTAATTGGAACAAAATGGGTATTCAGAAATAAGCTGAATGAAGATGGTCAAGTATCTAGAAACAAAGCTAGACTGGTATGTAAAGGATATTCTCAAGAAGAAGGTATAGATTATGGAGAAACTTTCACTCCTGTTGCAAGATTAGAAGGTGTAAGAACTCTACTTGCTTATGCAGCACACAAAGGATTTAAGGTATATCAGATGGATATAAAATCTGCATTTCTCAATGGAATTCTTGATGAAGAAGTCTACATTGAACAACCTGAAGGTTTTATTGATCCAGATAAAAGGGACATGGTCTGTAGGTTACACAAAGCATTGTATGGTTTAAAACAAGCTCCTAGAGCATGGTATGAAAGACTCCATAACTATTTGATTTAGATTAATTTCAAAAGAGCTAATGATAACAGTAATCTGTATATTAAAGAAGGACCGGATGACAAAATTGTATTGGCAGAAATATTTGTGGATGATACTATATTTACAGGGAATGAGGATCAGTGCAAAGAATTTTCAGAGCAAATGAATAAAGAATTTGAAATGTCTATGTTTGGTTTAATAAAATTCTTTGTTGGTCTTCAAATTCAGCAAAGCAAGAATGGTATATACATTACTCAATCCAAATACATTAAGGAGATACTTAAGAAGTTTGGTATGGAAGATTCAAAACCAGTTGGTACACCCATGTGTACTGGACTGAAACTTACCAAAAATGATGATTCAAAGGAAGTTGATCAGACCCTATACCGATCTATGATTGGAAAATTGCAGTATGCAGTACATACAAGACCTGATATTGCTTTAGTAGTCGGTATAGTAGCTAGATTCGCAGCAAAACCTAAGGAAAATCACATGATGGAAATCAAAAGAATCTTAAGATACTTAAGAGGAACTAAAGAATATGGCTTGTGGTATAAATTTGGAAGCAATCTAGACTTGAAAGTGTTTACTGATGTTGATTGGGCAGGAAACATTGATGACAGAAAAAGCACAAGTGGTGGAGCATTTTTTCTTGGAAAAAGACTAGTATCCTAGACTAGTAAAAAGCAGAATTGCACATCTCAATCCACAGCTAAAGCAGAATATGTTGCTGCTACAGTAAACTGTTCAAATATTGTTTGGTTTAAACAGCTATTAGAAGGTATGAAGGTTGAAATCAAAGAACCAGTTGTTATATTTTGTGACAATACCAGTGCAATAAACATTTCTAAGAATCCAGTGATGCATTCCAAAACCAAGCACATTGCTATTAAATATCACTTTGTCAGAGAACTGGTGCAGGACAAGGAAATCAGATTAGAATATATTCATACAAAAGAACAGATTGCAGACATTTTTACCAAACCATTACCTAAGGATGCATTTGTGTATCTAAGAGGTAAGTTAGGGGTCATTCCCCTATCCGAGGCTCACTAAATATAGTTTTAGTGATGCATCAACCAGAACATGATTGAAAATCAACCTGTTGATGCAGCATATTAAAGGCATCATTGCATATGAATCAGTACTTGAGGTACATTAATTTTCACCGGTAATATGTAAATTTTCTTTGGCATGTGTTGTCAAAGAGGGAGTGTTTGCTATGTCTTTGCTATTACTTCAAGAAATTTTCAATAGTCAGAAGGAAGAATTTTCAGGATAAAGGAAGTTTGCTGACAGAGGGAGATTTGAATCTAAACCGAGCTAACTCTTTCAAATTTCTTATGCTATGACATATTGTGTTGCCATCAATGCCAAAGAGGCAGATTGTTGGAAACAACTGTCTGAAGGAAATTGCTACTCAATTATGTATTGTCTTTGATGTCACACAATGTCATAGTCCGCAGCAATCAGTTTCTACCGAGCTCAGTCAGTCTGCCAGACAGGAATATTAGTGCTTACCGAGTCCACTCAGTTATCGAAGAAAAGCAGTGTCTACCAAGTTCACTCGGTTGCCAAAGAAAGTTTAGTGTTTACCGAGTTCAGTCGGTCATCAAACAAAGTTTGTGTTTACCGAGTTCAGTCGGTCATCGAAGAAAAGTTAGTGTTTACCGAGTTCAGTCGGTCATCAAAGAAAAGTTTGTGTTTACCGAGTTCAGTCGGTTATCGAAGGAAAAAGATTGTCAGTGTTTACCGAGTTCCCTCGGTCTCCGAAAGATTATAGAAAGTTATGGTCACCGAGCACTGTCGGCCCTTGAAGGACTTTTGCAAATAGAGTTTGCTTAATTCAGCCGACTGTTATACTAAATAATGTCGATTTGACAAATCCAAAATCATATAAATAAAAGGTCGAATGTGAAAAATAAATACAACATAGCAGAAGATTTACAGAAGAAAAGAAGGAAAGGTGAATGCGAATTTGTGAAGGATGTTCAGATATCCTTGAGGTGCAGCAGAGATTTATTTGATCAGAAAGGATCAGACTTATGCAGAACAGAGATCTGTAATCAGCAAGACAGTTGCATTATTATACAGGTCATCTTTTTCATTGTTACCTTCTTATCATTGTAACATTGAATTCTAAATCTCTTAACCGAGTTGGTTTAACAACCATAATGTAAATCCTCTAACAAGGTGACAATTCCATTGAATTGTTTTCAAGACCTCTTACCAAGCCACTCCTAGCAGGGTGTTTTAAATCCTCTAACAAGGTCACACCTAACAGTGTGTTTTGTAACCTTTTACCGGGTTGGCTTCTAACCGGGCATCACTTCAGAAAAGTGAAAATCAGTATCTAGATACATTGGTGGTTGTTCCCATATTGGGTTTCCACGTTAAATCTTGTCTCTTATGTTCTTAATTACTTTCTCAATCATATACATGTGCTGATGAATATCTAAAGATAATTTTGCTAATACTTTCTGCATCTTCAAAGTTACTGCAATCTATTTACCGAGTGCTAAAACAGATAACATTGTTAAGATATCCTAAGGGATCTGGAAAGAATTAAATCAGGAAGTGTTTTATGGTTGACTGATTCACCCCCCCCCCTCTCAGTCACTTCATCCATATTCCATCACATGTTTGGCTTGCAAATCATATTTCCATGGTCATCCTAGTAATAGGTGACAAATGTCCATATCTACCACATCACATATGACTATCTTTGTAGCCTTTAGTGGAGAAATCTACCCATGCTTGTTAATTAATAAAAGTTTTTTGTCCCTTTGTTAACCCAAATACATGTGATGGGTTGGGGTGGGGTACTTTCTCCAATTTTAACTTATCTACCATTTCCCTAGATATAATATTTTAAGTGAAACCAAAATCAATTACCAATTTGTATACCTTTCCATGACTTTTGTAGTTGGTCCTAAAAAGGATCTTCCTTTGGGGAGGCTCCAATGGCATGGTTTCTTAGATCAAGGTCCTCTTCATTGTGAGGCATACTCCTTCTCCAACACATTCTCTCCCTTCTTTTTCATCATCTTCATGAACTATATTGGATCTTCTCTCACCTTGCATATTTTTCTTGTCTCTATCTAGGCACCTATTGGTGTAGTGACCCAATTGATTACAATTGTAGCATCTAACTTGTCCATTGTTTCTTCTCCCATTTCTACCTCTTCCATTTCCTCTTCTTCATCTATATCTACCCCTTGAACTACCTTCTCCTTGCATGTTCTTTTTGTTGGATTCTCCTTGGGGTCTAGGATTCTATCCTCTTCCTCCATAGTTTCCTCTCCCTGTATCATTCTTACCTCTTCCTCTACCAATTTATTCATTCCTTCTTTTGAAATTTTCTTCAATACTTAATGCCAATTGTTAGCATTGGTTCACTATGGTAGGGCTTCTCAAACTAAGTTCATCTTGGATTGAGACCCTTAGGCCTTGCATATATCTAGCAAGCTTCACACATTATCATTCAACATGTTTGGATTTCATTACCAACCTTTGAAATTCCTCAGTGAAACTGGAGATGTCCATCTCTTTCTATCTTAGACTGATTCTTCTTTTATGAAGTTGGACTTCATAATCTTCAGGGATATAAGTTTCCCTGAGTATGGCCATAATTCTCTTCTAAATGTTGACCGGATTCTTCCCATTCTTCACCCTATCATCTTGAGTGAAGTTCCACCATGTGAGTGCAGAGCCTTTGAGATTTGACTTGGTGATCTTCACCCTCTGATTCTCAAAGATGTCCTCACAATCAAAGAAACTAGTTAGGGTATCAACCCAATAAATAGCAGCATCTAGGTCCATTTTCCCATTGTATGTAGGCAATTCAAGCTTGGAGTCCATGGTCCTTCTCTCCATAGACTTTAGAGTCTTCATTAGTAGCCTCTAATCTATAGGGCTCTCATCTTCTTCCTTCTTAAGGGGTTCTTCTTCACTCCCTTCCTCACCATCTTCAGAGTTTCCACTACTCCTCTTATGAAGCTCTTCCCTAAGCTTCTCCACCTCTTGCCTCATTAGTTGTATTTCAGTGTTCCTTTGTTCATCTTTCTTTTGTCTTTTCTCTCTTAGATATCTTACTATCTCTACATTGGTCATCCTTGTTGACAACCCTCCATCTTCATCTCCTTCCATGGTGTTGAAAAACTCTTACCCTAAGGATCTTAGATTCTCTAATACCACATGATGCAGAAATATCCCCTAAAAAGGTAGGTTTAGTGTGGTATGGCCTTAGGTGTCTTTACTACACCCAAAATTGATGTATGAGATTAATCTACACCTTTGTAAGATCCTGCAACAAA
The DNA here is from genome assembly GCA_027943335.1 of Chamaecyparis obtusa. Taxonomy (NCBI): domain Eukaryota; kingdom Viridiplantae; phylum Streptophyta; class Pinopsida; order Cupressales; family Cupressaceae; genus Chamaecyparis; species Chamaecyparis obtusa. Next base: position 1,677,580 of record BSBK01003030.1, read on the forward strand.
TCACAAGTTACTATCCTCCTTGAGGGTTCTATATCATTTTGGTAGAAACCCTATCATCATGACTTAATCACAAAATAGGAACCTAGGTATTGGGAAGGGGATGGAAAGGTTCAAAAAGACTCAAATTTATCTTATAGAATTCACCCACAAATCCTTAAGATGGTTAGGGATTCAAACACCAATTCTGGCTATTAGGCTTGCCTATCTTGTAGCCTTGTGAGCAGAGTTTTTGAGGATTGGTTCTATATTTTCCCAAGGGACTCCCTAAAAAAATTATAGAGTCAGAAAGCCTTTATTGATATGTGTCAAATCCCCAAGGCAAGACCTCCCAACCTACATAGGCACCACCAAACTAATTATGATCCATCAGACCTAATAGGGCTAAATAAACTTGGTTTCTTAAGGAATTCTTCACTAGTCGGACTTCCTAGATAAGAAAATGATTGGAATGATATAAGAGACCCCTAGGAGACCACAATCTACCAATAGATTTATGTTATCCACCCCTAGAGTGCTACTGTCACTTCATTCATTCATACACTAGTCTAAGCACATAGAGATGCTTGGACTAGGGCTTGCATCCAAAAATAGTAGATCTTACTCCATTTTCCAAATCTCTTGGAATCTTAGAATACATTGAACCTACTTGCATTTCTCTGAGGTACATGAGATTACCATAGTGAGAAAGAAAGTTAGGGCATGATGTTGGTGAAACCCTGGTTTAGGAGGGTTTCTTGTGCACCTGATGAAGAAATCCCTCTATCTCCTCACTCTGATCTCCAAATTGACTCAAAAAAATGCATTGGAATCCTATCTTATTATAAGATGAAATTATTCAAGTCTCCTCCTTCTACAAGAAAGTACTGATCTGTACACAACCGATTACCATGCCAAAATATAGCAAAAATAAGGTAGTTTTATTGATTTGAATGCAAAAATACATGATCTATCTTCCACCCGCTTGAAAGGTCTATTTGAAGAACTTTCCCAATGAATCCAACCATTTTTCAATGGTTGTGACCATTTAGGAGGAGTTTACAACTTGCTAGCAACTTTTCTCAGAAAAGTTGCTAAGTAACATTTCTTGCATTGTGCAAGTTTTTGCAAATGTTACATTTTTTATCCTATTGAGCCTATAAGGCCTAAGCCTTGGATACCAAGGACCCCAAATAACAAGAAACTTATTAAAATAGACTAAAAGACACCTAGGATAACCTAAGTACCTAATATGTGTCATTGGACCATAGTCAAAACCCATGGTTTATAACCACACCAAGGGTGACTAGGCCTTACAATTGGCTTATTAACTAAATCTAGATGATGTTGTCCTTGACCCTTAGGCATGAAGGCCCTTGGGTGCATCCTTGAAGACCCCTATTGAAGATCTTCCTATTCACCAATTATGCTTGAATACTAGGGTAAGCGCACCAAGATGGTGTGCAAAAAAGGAGGTATAAGTGCCAACTTTTTTTCTAAAATTGGGTAAACCTGAACTTCAAAGATAAATTGGAGGGTGTTGCACACAAAATTATAAGATGTGTAAAAAAAAAGAATTGTATTACTTTAAATATAGTTTCTAAACTATGAATTTTTTTTTAAAATGGATAACATTAAGAGGGTCAAACCCTCCTACACGTACAAAAGATTGTTCCTCATTTTTTTAGAAAAATATCACATAGTAATTTCCATGCACTCAACAAAAGATATAGTTAGATTTAATATTTTGAAAAACTGTTTGGTAGGATGGTAGGTAAGAGTGATATATAGAAGTTGTGTATTTTTCATAATTTTTTGTTAAGTACTTTTTTTATGATTTTTTGAAGTGACTGCATCCTAAAAATATGGTGCCTGTTTTTGCATTAGGTGTAACTTGCATCAAAATAATAAAAAATGCAATCTTCTTTTTCCAAAAGTGTATAGATTCAAGTGTAGAAAAGTAATATGTTTTTTGTTTTTCAATTGGTCAATTAGACCAAAATTTATTAAAAAAATGGTAGAGATATGTTTGTGAGGCCTACAAAGACACTAGTAAAGAAAATTAAATTTCACTATGTTGATGTTGTCCAAAAATTGAAAAACTTATATGGTTAGAAAGATGAGAAGATGTGTGAGAGATTATGGTCCTAATTTTAGAAATACCCACTTAATCATTTATAAACCTGATGAGGATGAAGATGAGAATTCATGTTGGAAGATGAAAAAACATGTAAAGGGACTAACATAGAGGAAAAATGGGATTTCAATCCTTAGGGTCATTTACCAACCCTTTTTCCAAGCCTAAAACATGTACAAATTTTGGTGTCCATCATAAGGTGCTTTAGTATTTAAAATTAAAAAGTACATCTCAAGTCTTTCATAATGTGTACACATTTTGGAGATGTAAGACATGTCTCTTTGTGTTTCCTCTCTCTCTCATCTTTCTTCCCTCATCAACTTATCTATCTATTATGAGCCATAATATCCTTCTTGATCTCTATCTCATCTCTCTCCCCCTCCTCTTTTCCTCATGCATCTCACACTCTTCTCCTTCTCATGCTCTCTCTACCTTGTTTCTCTCACCCTCTCCTTGTACTCTTTCTCCTCATCCCATTATCTCCCTTTCCCCACATCTCTCTCCCTCTCCCCTCTCTTTCCCCACCCCTTTATCTCTCTCTCCTACCTCTCTTCCTCTCTCTAGATCCTTAGATCCTACTCTCTATCTCTCTCTCTAAAACTATCTTATTGAGAAATATTTTATGCTTTGAGTATCAAAGAAGAGTTTCTACACTAGGAACTCTGGGTATGTATGCTCATTAGGTTTTGTGTAGTTTAAAATTGAAAGTAAATATAGACATACAACATTTTTGTTTTCAGACCATTTCTTTGTGATTATGTTATATATATTTTTTGTTTCAAGCTTTGTTGTGAGATGTTATCTGGATCTATGTATGTTGTAGGAATCATGGATGTGACTAGACCTTCTAGAGGTTGTGGTAGAGGTCATTCTGGTAACCATGGAAGGGGTAGACAACCTAACCCTTCTACAAGGGTCGGTCAGGAGAGTTCTCACCAGAAGTCTAAGGGTGAGCAGAGAGAGGATCATTAGGATGGTCCTGATATGAGACAAATCTTGCAAGTGATTCTTGATCATCTTGGTCCTGTACAAAATAGAGTTGAGCATGATGCTTCTCATCACTCCCAGAGAGAGGAGAGGGTCATAGAGAGATCTAGGAGCCCTCCAAGGAGGAACTTCGTAGTGGATCCTACTATTGTGGAAGCTAATCACATGAGGGACCTTATGAGAGGGTGACCTATTCCCTTTGATGGGAAAGGTACTAGATTAGAGGTAGAGACTTGGTTGATATCTTTAGAGCATAGTTTTTCTATGCATCCATTTAGTAGCAATACTAAAGCCAGGTATGCAATTATGTAACTTACTGAGTTTGCAGCGGTATGGTGGAAGATAGAGGAGGAGAAAATAGGGCTTTAGATGAATACTATCACTTGGGAGTTGCTCCTTGAGCACTTTCAAGAGAATTTTCTTTTAGATTAGTGGAGGTAACAGAGAGTAGATGAATTCCATAATCTGAGACAGTTGACCTTGTCAGTGGGAGAGTATAAGTGCTGATTTTTTGAGCTCAAGCAGTATGCTAGCTTCAAATAGGATATAGCTCTCCTAGTTCAACACTTCATTAGGGGGATTAATGCTCAGATAGCTGGGGATGTTAAGATATTTGAGCCTAAGACCCTCCAGGAAGTAGTCATTAAGGCTACTCTTATAGAGGCAAATCTAGTGTTGGGTCATAGTGGTCAGAGGAGTGTTTAGCCTAATGGTTCCAAGGAGAATCATTTTAGAGGAATGTGAACCCTCAGAATCCCCCTACCTTTTCACGAGGTAATCAGGATCAGTAGTAGAAGGGGTTCTCTTTTCCAGCTCAGGGTGGTGGTTCTCAGTCCAAGAACTTTTGTAATGGTCAGGCTGCTCAGAGTGTGCATTAGAATGCTAGTAGAGGTAGCTTTCAGCAATCCAGTGCTCCTATAGTAGGGAGGATTTTCAGTGAAGATTGTTTCACTTGTAGCCAACAAGGTCATAAGTCATACAATTGTCCTCAGTGTTCAGTTTAGCATTCAAGATAGAGGTCGACTACTTTTGAGCCTAAAGTTGGTGATGTGGGTAGATATCATAGGGCCTTTGTAGTACAGAATGATCCTCACTGTCTGAACTCTAATGTAGGGAAGGGTCCGAAGGGACCTACTAAGTGATCCTTGGTTTAGTGTTCTCTTCAGTGCAGCGAGTTTTATGGGACTCATATCCCTACTTGTTCCAGGCTTCTAGGAGTAAGCCTAATCCTAGGGGGTTGATGTAGTACCCACCAATAGTTTTCTTTTGGTTTGCAGTTGCCAAACTCTTTTAGGCTTGTATTTCAGTTGATTGGCCGAATTCTTTTAGGTCACTTTTCATGTGATTGGTTATTATTTTAGTAAATGATGATTATGGATTATGTTCATTATATGTGTATCATGCGATTGCATAGATTAGATGATGATATCATTATGATGTTATGTTTTATGTTTTATATTGGTTTATGATGTTACTGACCCCATACTTGCATGTGTGTGTATCTGTTTGGCATGTCTGTGTGGTAGAGAACAAAGGTGTAGTTACTTGCATAGTCGAGATCCACACGTCTAACTGTACCCTATCATTGTCTTCCATATATATTATTAGATGTACATGCTTTGTCTTGTGATGATAGGTTTGCAAGTACATGACATCATCTTCCCTAAATTGGTAGGAGTGAGTGTGCCCATAAATATTCATCTCAATGGTAAAGAGGGGAGATAATACACAGACCCAAAACCCTAACCTAAGCCTAATTGTCCTAGGATTGGACAAGTATCAGTTTGACTACCTACCTAAATTTGTCTAGTCGACATGAATTCGTGGATCCCTTTTCTTGAGTGTGCTTGGTTTTACTTTGCTTAAATTCAGTTGATTTATTTCTTATGTGGGTGATTTTCTATGATTATTAATGTTATGATTATAGTTAAAATTTAATGTTAATCATGTTCCTAAGTTTATTTGAGAAAATTTAATTAAAATTTAAATAATTGAGTATTTGGATTTAATTGATTATTTAATTGGAAATTAGATTTAAATTATATACTTGTGCACTTTATTAAATAATTAAATATCTAATTTCATGGTTTTAGGATGCATTAAATATTTAATCTATTTAATACATATTTTAATTATAACATGTGCATTAATATTATTTGAAAATTGAATTGTTTTTAAAAGTAATCAACTTGTTTTAAAAAGTGAAAGTTGAGTTGTGCATGAAAAGTGTTTTTAATTATCAATTAAGATTTATTTTTTATTTTTGATATGGAGTTGAAGTGGGAGTTAACTATTGAGTTATCTTTAGGGTTGCATGAAAAAGGGAATTGAATCCCTATTAGGGGAAATTGCATTCATTAGAGGATGAGACAGGTTTTGGAGGATTTTTTGGAGGAGAGTTTGGGTTTGGCATCTTGAGATTTGTTTCTGGGAGGATTTGGATTGTGTGATTTCTTGCTTGTGCGTCTGGATCATGTGCCTATTTTCTACATAGTTTTCAGATCTGCAGGTTGGATTGATTTGGAAGGAATTTTGGTCTACAGATCTTCAAAGGCTTTCAATTTTAGTTTCTAGCTTTGGATCCAAGGTAGGCTTTGAAATCCTGCCTATTGGATTGATCTTACATTTATTTGGCTTTTCTGGTTTATACAGTTTTAATTTATCTATGTAGCTAGATTTGGTGTTTTTACTATTTTGGGTATTTAGAAAAACCTAGTTTAGTTGTTTTTATGTTTTTATTAAATTTTAGCACAGCAGAGTTATGCTGGCAAACTTTTATTAGAAGATTCTTTATTAAACTCCTAGAAAATGATAAATCAATTCTATATTATAGTTACATTATAGTGCTTAGAGAAAATAAATCCCCCATTAGAAAGAAAATCAATTTGAGAGCAAAAAACCCAATTCTGGTAAAAATTTACTCTCTGTAAAATTTACACTAAAAAAAAAAAACAGTCAATAAATCTTACCTCCATAAGGCTGGAATAAGACAAAAAGAATATATCAAAAGAATTGAAGGAATAATTATATATTCTGAAAATTTAGATTTTAAATATTATAAAAAAAATATGATTGCATTGTTTTAAAAAAATATCATATGATTGTACCTTTTTCCATTTTCGAAAAGATTAAAAAAATAATAATAATTACATTTTTTTAAAATGAAATTACTTTGTGTTAAAGAGGTTTTTTTTTTTAAAAAAAAACTTTTACCTTTTTGAGGGCATGGTTTTCAACACCGTACCCTCCTCCCCTTGTGCGTGGGGCCACCATCTACCGGTGGTACCATAGCTACCGTGCAGTAGAGGGGACTTTGTTGGCGGTACCATGGGTACCGTGCAGCAGGGGGTCCCTACCGGTGGTACCATTGGTACCACACGGTAAGGCAAAAGGGGCGGGTGTGGGCCTAGGCCCCCCCTGCCCCCCCCCCCCCCCCCCCCCCCCCCCTTTAAATAACTTTTATTTTATATTATATCTAATAAATTTTATTTTATAATTTAGTTTAGTTTAATTTTATAATTTATTAATTTAATTTAATTTATTAATTTATTTTATTTAAAATTTCAGTTATTAATTTAATTAACTAAGATTTGTTATACTCTTTTATTATATTGTATTTAAATTTGTTAAATTAAAATTTCTTGTTGTTATAATTGTTAATCAAGTTTAATTTGATGAGTTTTAGTGTATAAACTATTTATGGGATTTTTATCAATGATTAATTTTGATATATACATATTGGATATACTTAAATTGAATATACTTGTTTATTTTTATGGAAAATTTATTGATGATTAAAGTGTTATTATATTTATGCAGTTCTTCATCTTTGGAGGACGAGTTTATTGTTTAGTTTAACACCTGATGTATATGAAATATGCTAAGATATATCATATTTGTTTATATACCTTAAAATGATGGTTAGTGTATGCTATTAACTTTTAGTTTGTTAATCTAATATCACATATAATTAAATATATGTCTACATTAAGATTATGCGTTTCTCATATACATTAAATTCTTAAATGATCAAATATTAGAAATGGATATGTATTATTAATGAAATTGGGCATTTTCATTCTATTGAATTCATAAGACGTATATAGGGAATATTCTTTTATTAAGGCATTGTTGTGATGTTTATGATAAGATTCTCTTAGCTGATTTATGTGATTCTATACTTAGATTCAATTATATTCAATATGGATCTTTTAATGCTTATGGATTAGATTTCAATTTTTTATGATGCAAATGTGTATTCTTCATTCCTGGAGTGTTTTCTTTTGCTTAATGTGTTATCAGGCACTAGATGACCTAGGGGTAAATCAGATGCCAAGGTAAGTGTTGGTTGTCCCATATTTTCAGTATTATGTTTTGATGTATTCTGATTATACCTTGACTTGGGCTCATGATGCTTTGTATTTTGTTTATGGTATCTTTGTAATCATTTCTAGTTCTTGTGTGTGAAACTAGATCTAGGGTTACCTAGTTGTATACTTGATTTGATCTATGTGAGATCTATGAGACTAGGGTAATTTAACTAGATATGTAGTAGGGGTGGCTTGCAATAAGTGTTAGGGCCCACAAGTGGCTTCTAGGATCACTTATTGTAAGTATTTGTAATCAAGTGATAACCTAATATAATTAAGGGGTATTTAAATGAACCTAATAAGATATGCTTCCTCACCCATACTTGAGTGATAGTACAGACTAAGATGGAGGATGAGATGATGCTTTCCACCTTTAAAGGTGTCTGTCTGACATAGTTAATGGCTTCGTTTGTACAAGAGGTCATTGATACCATGTATGATCACTTGAGTGTCAGGATCCAGAGAGATTACCATGACGAGACTCAAGGATTAGGCATACATGATGACACCTTCTTATGCATAGTCTAGTTATTCTACAAGTGTCAGTTGCCTCTAGATTAGTGAGTCTTACCTATCACTATCTTTTGTTTACCTTGAGTTAGAGAGCTTTCAGGATCCTCTTGCTTAGTCTTTTTATCCTTGCTTTGGTATTGGTTATCCGAGTGGGATTTGTTGTTATTTCCTTTGCACAGTGGGGTAGGCCTTTGTGGTTCTACATGGATAGGTGGTAGTGATTCTTTACCATTTGAGATTCGATGTCCTGGTTCTAGTGCTTGATGGTGCTTGTGTAGTTGGACACCTTATGTTTCTTCATTGGTGATTTTATTCTTATCTTCATTATTTGTAATCTTGTATTAGTGTATCGCATGTGATACCTAATCTAGACTTTGTATTATTATTGTTAGAGTGATTATTGTAAGATTTGATGAAAACAAATCTATTAAGCCTAAGAAACTTGGATGCAAAACCTATCACAAGGAAGAAATCTGTAGGAAATAAACAAGGGTTTTGCTCTGACAATATGAAAGTTTTTATTATCAGCCAAAAGATTCAATCAAAATATACAATGGATCAATCCTTATAGAAGGAGATTAAAAAACCTAGAATGGGAAACCCTAATAAGTAAATGGGCATTTAATAATTAGATTTAATTATTAAATGACTAATGCAAGTGTATAAATTGAAATCTTAAGAGGTAGCAAAGTTAATTTAATCATTGTAATTAAATTAATTCTTTACTCTAACACCCCCCCTTAAGATGAACAACAATGCAAATACAAACAATGCAAGAAAGAAGAAAAGGAACTGCAATGTTGAATGCAAATTTGGGTCCTGAAAATATGGCCTGATGAGGTACCCAATCACAACCAAATCTCTATGAAAGATAGAAATGGGGAAAACCACATGGGAAAAACTCTCCTCCAAAAAGAGATAGAAAGATGCAGAAAGCGGAAAAAAAAAGGAAAGGAAGATAGGCCTCAATGAGACCCCCCAAGGACAACTTCCTTCACCCCAATCATAGAACCTAGCTTAAGATACGCGGGGATGCAAAAGGCTTAGTGAAGATGTCAGCAACCTGCTCCAAAGTGGGAACATACTCCAAGCTGGGAGAACCATCCTGAATTAGGTGCCTCATGAAATGCATATGGATCTCAATGTGCTTGGTCTGCTGATGCTCAACTGGGTTGCGGGAAATATGAATGGCATTCTAATTGTCACACCAAAGAAGAGTGGGACTATCAGGAGGAAACCCAAACTCTGTCATCAATTGTCAAAGCCATAAAACCTCCTAACTAGCTAGCACAGTTGCTTGATACTTTACCTCTGTAGATGATAATGCAACAACAATCTACTTCTTGCAAGACCATGTGATAGGACTAGAACCAAGATAAAAAACAAAGCTAGAAGTAGACTTTCGACCATCTATATCACCATCCAAATTAGCATCTGTGAAACCAACAATGTGAGGATCTCCTAATGTATAGTGAATGCCATAAGAAGTAGTGCCCCGAATGTATCTCAAAATATGTTTGGCATCTTGCCAATGACTCTCATGAGGATCATGGGAGAATTGAGAGACAATGGAAACTACAAAGGAAATGTCAGGATGAGTGTGTGTCAGGTACAATAAACTACCCACAAGTCTCTTGTATAAGGTAGAGTCCACTGAAGGAGTAGAGCAAGTGGTAGACAAAATAACACCTGACTGAAAAGGTGTGGGAGAAGGCTTGCAATCAAGCATGTTGAATATCTAAAGCATGTAAAGAGCATACTTCTATTGGTGTATAGAAATCCCATCTGAAGACTAAATAACCTGCAGGCCCAAAAAGTAGTGTAGAAGTCCAAGATATGTCATCTCAAACTTCTCTATCAATGCTCTCTGAACACTCTAAATCATAGAAGATGAGCTACCTATGATGATGAGATCATCAACATACAACACAAGTATCACAAGATCAGCCCCATGACACTGAATGTATACTGTAAGATCAGAATGACAATGGGTGAAGTGTGAGGCTAGCAAGAAAGAGTCCATTTTCTCATACCAAGCCTGAGGGGTTTGTTTGACACCATATAATGACCTCTGAAGTCTACACACAAGAGAAGAGTCCTACATAAAACTCTGAGGTTGTTCCATATAGATCTCCTCATGTAGATCCCCGTGCAAGAATGCACTCTTCACATCCATATGATACATTGTCCTACCCTGTGAAGCTACAAGAGAAAGTACCAGGTGAATAGAATTCATCTTGGCAACAAGAGAAAAGGCCTCAGAGTAATCAATACCCTCTACCTGTGAAAATCCCTTCACAAAAAGACATGCCTTATACTAATCAATAGAACCATCTGCAACATATTTGGTATGGTACACCCACTTGCACTGAACCAGCTTTCTTCCTTTCAGAAGAGTACAAAGATCCAAAGTGTGATTCTTCATCAAAGAAAAGTACTCCTCATCCATAGCCCTATCCCACTCAAGATGTCCTATCACCTTTGAAAACTTTTGAGGATCATCTGAAATAGCATGACTCAAAAGACCAGTACTAGATCATTGAGCATGAGTATGATAGGTATCTAAAGGATCTCCTGTCAAATAACCAACATCACTGACTATATCCTAAGCCCACTTGGGCACTCATAGAATATCTGGTGGAGGAGGGGAAGGTGGATCATCATCTAAATCATCCTCAAAGGATATAGAATCTTGAAGAGGAGAAGAGGAAGTACTAGGAAATGAGGGAGAAGTTGGTGATGGAGGCTCCATCTGAGGATAGCGCTCATCAAACTGGACATCTCGCTAAAACAAGACCTCTCTAGAATCAAGATCAAATAACCTGTACACCTTCATATCCTCATAGTAGCCAACAAATATCAGTGGTCAGCTCTTCCTCTCCATGGATTTCCTCTAAGAATCTAGAATAAATTCCCAAGCCTCACTACCAAACACTTGAAATGTAGAAACATCAGGCTTGACATGGGACCAAGCCTCCTTAGGACTCAAATGTCATAATGCTTATGAGGAATCCAATTTTGAAAGTAGTTGGCACAAATCACTGCCTCTGCCCAAAAAGAAGGCTGCATATCTCAAGACTATATCATACAATCACCCATCTCCTGCAATGTTCTATTCCTTCTCTCAGCAACACCATTTTGCTAAGGGGTATGGGGAACTGTCAACTGATGCAATATACCCTACTTAGTGCAAAAATCATGAAAAGATTGATTCATATATTCCCTCCCATTGTCAGTGCATATCCACTTGATAGAAAGACCAAACTGCTTCTCCACAAATGTCTTAAAGACTCAAAATGAATCAAAGACATCAGACTTGTACTCCAAGAAGTGCACCCATGTGCGTCTAGAGAATTCATCAATAAATGTGAGCAGATAATGAGCACTAGAAAAAGGAGTGGGAAATGACATGAGATCACTATGTATCAACTCCAATGGTGCCTTAGCACGTGAGGATCTACCAGTCAAAAAGGGATCTCTATGATGTTTTCTAAGTGCACAACCTCAAAAGACACCATCAGTGCAAGAGATCTGAGGAATCCAAAACATGAACTCCTGTGTACTCATCTATTGTAGATATCTATAGTTGACATGGCCAAAACACTCATGCCAAAGGTTGCTCACTATGTCTGCATGAGCAACAAGAGAAACACCTATATTATCAGAGCTCTCAAAGCCATCAAACCTGTATAAGTGAGACTCTAAATCAACACTCCTTGTAGCAACAACCAAATCAAGATCATGGAGATCTCTAATAACTACATCATGCAGTGAGAACTCATTTGTCTTACCAAAACTAGAATGGAAAATATGATAGACAAATAGGAGGTTCGTAGAAATGGAAGGAACCAAAAGAACATCCTATAGAGAGCCACCATCCAATGAAATAGTACTAGAACCTATAATTGAAAGTTGTGTTGAGCCACCAACTACAATCTATTTAGTAGCACTCTGAGAAAGTGAGGTAACCAAACTAGGTGTGTTTGTCATATGGTATGAAGAACCTGAATCAATGATCCAAGTAGCAGTGGAAGATAATGCTTGTGTAGAAAGAGCATGGTCTTTTCCTATGGGAGTAGGTGAAGGTGGTGGAGAAGAAATACTATGCTTCTCCAAGGATTCCTCTAGAGCCTCAAGACATTTCCAACACTTGGAAACTGGATGCCCTTCCTTGCCACAAAAACTACAAGGTTCACCTATGAAATTCTTAGTCTTGGAGGATGACTCACCAGACTTAGAAGATTTACCCTTAGGAGTGGATTTCTTAGACTCTATTTTATGAGGTGGCTTGGAGGAATGCTCACTGCCAACTGAATCTATTTTGGGCTTCTTCTTTTGTGTCCCCTTAGAAGTCTGAGCAACCAAAGCTTGGTTCTTAGTCCCAAATAAAGAATCCAACTGTGTGAGCTTGGCTTGCTCTCTAGTCAACCGATTGCAGAACACCTCAAAAGTGGGCATATGGAATCTCTGACCCAATGCATCCATGGTAGAGTGGAAGGTGGAGGAGAAATTTTGAAAGTTTCCCTGAAGCTTTGACAGAATTAGGTAGATACACTTTGTTTCAGTCTTAGCCTTTCCACATCCCTGTAATAAAGACCTCTACTTCTTGAACTTCATCAAGAAGTCCTCAATGGATGGAAAATGATCTGGTACAAGAGAGGTAAGCTCTACCTCAATTTGAAGTGCTCTGAACTCATTCACTATACCAAACAAGGTGTTAAGATTGGTCCACATATCTAGAGGGGTATTGCACCCATCAATATGAAACTATAGACTATCTGATACATGTAAAGCAATCAACCCCATTTCCTCATCCATCTTGTTCCTATGTTGCATGACCTTGAAAGGCCTCTGTAAAACTAGTTGCACTATGTCTAAACAAGATAGCAACCCTTTTGACCGGAGAAGCCGTGTCATCAGGGATTTCCATGTGTGATAGTTAGGAGGGATTAGAAGTTCTAGACAAGAAGAGGTCTCGGCCATTTTTTGGAAGGGGGTTTTGTTTTGATATAATTTCAATTTTACTAAAGTAAATTACAAAAAACAAGAAATAAAACACCCCCCATAATTCAATATATCGAACCCTAGAAGCTAGAAAATATTGCTTACAATGAGAGAGAGAAAAATCTTCAAATGAGTATCATGTGTACCTTTTAATTTTTTTGATGAAAATATCCATAGATCTGGATAGAAATCATAGGTAGAAAATATTGTAAGTCAAAGTACGATGCTCGTGAGGGTTTGAAGTTCTGCCTTTTCAGATCTGCCAACACATACGTCGGCTCATGCATGATGGTCAGAGGAATAAGGTGCAAGTCTAGTAAATGACATCAGGAAGGATGCCACTGTAAATGGCGTCAGGAAGGACACCCAAAAAAAATTCCCTTTCACATGCAATGCCTGTAAAAATTACTAAATTTTTTTGTTTTTGTTTTTTGCATGCAAAAAAGAAACATAAAAAAATGTCCTGTAGAGAATACCAAATCTAAAAACTATAACCAAAACCTCTCAAATTAGCCTAAAAAACCCAAATTTATTCTGTCAAACCCTTGCTCCTTTTTTTTTCTTCAAACATGAACAAGCTTTAGCAGATCTAGATCTCATACCATGTAAGATTTGATGAAAAACATATCTATTAAGCCCAAGAAACTTGCATGCAAAACCTATCACAAGGAAGAAATCTGTAGGAAACAAACAAGGGTTTTTCTTTGACAATATGAAAGTTTTTATTTCAGCCAAAAGATTCAATCAAAATATACAATGGATCAATCCTTATAGAAGGAGTCGATCAAAAAACCTAATGGGAAACCCTAATAGGTAAATGGGCATTTAATAATTAGATTTAATTATCAAATGACTAGTGCAAGTGTATAAAGTGAAATCTTAAGAGGTAGCAAAGTTAATTTAATCAAAGTAATTAAATTAATTCTTTACTCTAACAATTACCACATGCCTTGTGACATGTGCAATGGATGTGGGGGCATTACATTGAGGATGATGACTTCATTCTCAATGTTTCAGTCATCTTGGGTGATGACTATCTGCAATAGATGGTCGTTACAAGTTAAATTTGCAAATTTCATCACTGTTCTTAGGATGGTGTTTGGTATTAGGCATAATGGCATAGGCGAGGTGGCTCATCACTTCTTGTGTTCATAAAGAATGGAGAGGTGGCTTGCAAGATATCCCGGTCAAGGCATATATGGGGATGGGTTTGCTAGTTTGTGATGAGGACTAGTTCCAAATTGGTGAAGGGAACCCCTCAATTAATCCTTTTGTTGTTTGGAATGTGTATGAAAATCTTGAAGTGCGCAGGGTAGCTGTGAGTGAAAGACTTAGCACCATTGATGATTACCTCTGCAAAAATGAGCCTAAATGTCAATGAGGTCATCCAAAGGGAAGCACATAGGTGAAGTTGAAAATGATTGAATATTGCATGAAAGGGTCATCGAAGAAAGAACAATAATGGCGTCTCCATAGGATTCTTGTCCATGTTTTGATGTATGGGTTGGGTGTGCACTCCAAGTCCTTTGGGACGAGGGTACTAGTTTTGGGCAGGGAAATTGGTTACTACAGAAAAACTCTATTTTTTGTAATTTGTTATGTAAACTTTATCAACCAACAAAACTGTTACACTTTTTTACATTTATATAATTCCCTAGTATAATGATTTTATCAATTTTAATATATAAACATAACTCGCCAAGAAAATTTTAATAGTTTTGTATACTAAGTAAATATCACTAGTAAAATGACTTCATTGGTTTTATACAGTAGTGTAAATTTCCAATAAAAACAACCATTCACATTAAAGTGTCTAAATCCCCAAATTATTTATTACATTTATTTGAATGCAAGACAAAATTGTCAATATTACGTTTCTTCAGCACATGGAAAAAAACTATTTGCCAACATTTTTCCACTAATTTTGGGGGATTGCAAATGATTCACCAGCCACAATAATATAATGTTTGCACGGGAAATAAAAAAATTCACCTAACACATATTTTTAGTTTTTAAAAATGTGTTTCTTTTACATAAGACCAATCATACTTTTTATAAGATAAGGCCACTAACTTCTCTTTTGAATATGTAGAAACAAAATAAATAAACAACCAAATAATTTTTTAGAGAGTTATTTCATACAAACAAAAGAAATCATTAATTACACATTTTTCAAAATTAAAATTGTTGAGAGTCAGGATATAAGTTAAGATTCTCACTTTTTTTTGCTTTGCTAGGGTTTCATGCGTATGGCTTCCTATCTGTGTCTTTTCTTTGAGCTTTCCATCTATCATACCATATTTACTGTAGGATTTTTGCATTAGGGTTAGCTTTTAGTATAGCTTCGGCCAACTTTGGCCCAGTAGTTGATGCTAGTGTGCAAGTTGAAGATTTGGAAAGCCATGGTGCCTCCTCTAAACAAACGTCCTCGCAAGTTCATCCCAAAGGTCTTTCACGAGGTAACCCTGATATTGTTCTTAATCTGCAAGAATTTGATTCTACATGTGAATGGTTAGAAAAGCATACTCTGATTGGATATTTTGTGGGTTGTACTCCTCTTGAAAGTATCCTCAAAGATTGGGTAAACAAGAGCTGGACCCCTCATGGGGTCCACCTTGACAATGTGCAAAACCTTACCAAAGGTTTTTTTCTATTCTATTTTGCTAACCCTTTCCAAGTGAAAGCTATTTTTAGCTGCAGGCCTTGGACGGTTAGGTCATCCCTGCTTGCTTTCTAGAGATGGTCTTGAGACTTCACTATCTCGGATGACAAGAAACTTAGGGTCCCTATTTGGCTTGAGTTTCCTGATCTCCCTTTTCCATGTTGGTCATTTATTGAGTCTATTACTAAAACCCTTGGTAAGGTCATTGTCATGGAGCATGACAAATTTTTCAATATCCATCCCCAGAAGTGTGTCTATGTTGAGGTCAACCTTTCTAGGGACCTTAAGGACACTGTATAAATCCAGGTTGGTTCTCTCACCATCTCTCAAAAAGTACTTTATTTGAACCTGCCAAACACCTGTTATAGGTGTCAATCTCCAGAACACAAGATTAAGGACTGCCTATTGGTTACCCCTCGGGTGAAGCCATCGCCAAAGGAAGCGTCGGTCAAAAATTCAAAAGCTGGAAAAAAAGAAGAATGGACTACAGTTTTGCGAAAAGGAAGGAATGCTTCAGGCTCTAAAATGGCACACGCTACTTCTGCAGCTGTGTCACCTCTGGAACCTCTAGCTGGAGAGCTTCCTCCTGCCGAAGCACCACCAGTTGTGCCGCTTATTTCAAACCCTATTATTCAGGGGAAATCTTCAACTGTGAGGCCTTCCACTTCAGAGGTAGTGCTTGCACCACCATTTGTTTCTTTGATTTCCTCCTAGTCTTTGTGTCAATCTCACAATCCTAATGGATGCACCAATGACCCAGAAAAAAGGTGGTTTATCTCTTTTGGAGATTTACTTTCCAGCTTTGGCTTTGTACCAGCTTTCTTGCAGAATGGTTTCTCCTCTCTTGGGGATGAGGAAACCATGCAAGAGTTTTTATGAATTTTTTATCCTGGAATGTGCGAGGTCTAACTAATCTCTCCAGAAAGTACTATGTTCATGATACCCATCGAAAAACTTCATAGTCTGGATGTTTTATGTTTGCAGGAAGTGAAAATTTTAGGTTTTCTGCTTAATTTTGCCTGTCGTGTCATTTGGCCAGACGACATTATTTTTTCTTCTCAACATGAAGCTGGTAAAGGTGGTTTCATTACTATTATGTCATCTCACCTTCATTCTTCTGTTATTGCTCATGGTTCTGATCCGATGCAACGTGTCACTTAGATTTTTTTGTCTTTTCACAACCATTCCTTTGGCATCATTAATGTTTATGCTCCCAATGATGCTATGGAAAGATCTCAGCTTTGGTGCTGGCTGGCAAACAATTTTCCTCTTGCTACTTGGGTTATGTGTGGGGACTTTAATATGGTTGAATTGGCCCCTAACAAGGAAGGGATTCTTCCTTTTCGATGGACACTTAGGGAGAGAGAAGCTTGCTACCATATGTACAATAAATTGGGCCTTTTTTATCCCAATGCTAACCACTACCAACAGGATGGGGTTTGGCATACTTGGTCTAATTTTAGATCTAGTTCTGACCGTATATTTAAGAGGTTAGATCATGCTATGATAATGACTCAATCTTTTTTCTCTTTCTCTAAAGATCGAGGCCTACACGTCACTCCTCTAACAGATGTGACCATGTCAGATCACTTCCCCATTTATTTTTCCATCACTTGGCATTCTTCTGCTAGGAGGGTTGCTCATACGCAATTTTACCTCAACACGTTAGTGCTGACACATGCTTCCACTATTGCTCACATTCTTCAAGTCTAGAATTCAAAGCCTCGGCCCCAAATTCATCTTGGTTGGATTCAATGGTGGAATGATGCCATCACCTGTATTGCAAGATTTCTTTGCATTTATGGCCATTAGTTAGCCTGCTACAGGAAGTGTGCTTATGAAACTAACACTAAGGCTCTTCGCAATGTTGCTGATGCACTTGCATTGAACCCCTTTGATTTTGAGCTTCAGCTTAAGTTGGCTCAACTTCAACATGATAAGAAAATTGTAGATGCCTATGCTGCTCATGGATCTCAAATCAAAGCTCGCCTCCACTGGTTAGAGGTGGGTGATAAAGCCTCTAAGGATTTTTTTCATGCTCTCAAAGTTTGGCATACCAATGTTGGTATTCATAAAATTAAACAAGGATCTAAAACCCTTATTAAGCTTCCTATTAGAATAACTCAGAGGGGGGTGAATCAGTTATCCACAGTCCCAATCACAAAATGTATATCCAAAAACAATTTACTAAAACTTCTGCAGCTCGATAATATACAATACTATATTGTCTATGCTTTTACCTATTACCAATCAATAACTCATAATGAAAACTGATCAAATCCAATATGCAACATGTAAAGTATGACAACAAACAATCATCACAGTCAACACATAACATAAGAGATTTAATGTGGAAACCATGTAAAGGGAAAAACCAGCTGGGACTGGCAACCCAAAAATTGTTCACTCTTTTGAAGTGAGGTCGGTGAAGACCCAACCCTGTTAAAGGTTACAAACATGCTGTGAGGTGTGACCTTGTTAGAGTATTTTAGACCAACCGTTATCATCCAACCATCATTCACTATGGGGTTGACAGGATAACAAATGTACACTCTATGAATGACATTATAAGACTTTCTAGTCCACTCTGTTAAGAGATTTATCTATTTACAATGGTTAAAATGTAACAACAGGTGATCTGATTACAACACAACTTCAATTGCAAATTATCAGATCTCTATTAAGCTCATTCAAATCCTCTGATCAATATATCAATTCTGTTTTAATCAATATTCAGTAACTTACTATCTCTCGGTAATAGCTTTCTGACGCTCCGTATTCTCTGCAGTTCAGTTCTTCTTAACCAGTTTGATCAGGCATGCATGAAGCTTGTTCACGCGATATCTCTGCAGTATCCTTCTTTCGGCATAAGTTTCATAATGAAACTCTAGTCTCTTAAATAGACAAGTAAACCATTTTAATTCAATCCATTAGATTTTGCTGCTTATTCTCCTTCATGCATTTTTCCACTTAAACCTTCCTCAGCTGATGTGTCAGTAACACATTTTGTTTCCATCCTTTAGATCTTCCTTGAATTATGTTAGCCGTAGATCTTTATAAAAAACTTTATCTTCAATCTCGAAATCATAACACTTTACAGCTCATCAACTTCTGTCGGCTAAACTAATCATTTAGTTCTTTTCTCCTACTCGGTTAACAAAGAAATGCATTGATAAACACAAGCTTGGTTTATACTGTTCTCAGTTTACACTACACTACATCGGTGTATACTGTGATGCTTCATCAACTGACCAAACTACCTTGTGTCTTTCAGCTCTTTTCCTCATCATAGATGAATGCAACATAATCAAGTCAATAACATAAGGTCATAGACTCATCAATAAGTTACCCAATGTATTCCTTATCCTCATCTATAATATCCATCTTCCTCATGTAGATATATATGTTCTTCATCTCTTTTCTTCTTCTTTCTATAGATGTTTTGGTATAGTAACCTACAAGATAAGTATTGTCAAAACTAGTTGACATCAATGACAACATATTACTAATTTAATCATCTTACATATCTAATTAGCAACTTAGTGATCTTGAATCACAAATCTTCAAGTCATATAGTTTATTCAAATCAGTTGTAGTTCATCAATCTCTCCGTTTGGCATTGATGGAAACACAAGCAATATGATATATGCCATACACATACCAAACATGTATTCTAAAACTCTGTCAACAAATGTTGTAACTCGGTACAAGATCTCCCTCGCTTAATATGTTTAATCACTACATTACATAAAAGAATTTGCAAGTGCAGACTAACTTCTACAGATATGATCTTTTTAGTTCACAAATTTTCTTATGTTCTCATTAACTGATCTTCAATGCTCTCCCTTTTCTCTATATCTCTCCCTTTGTCTTTGGTTTCATATTGAGAGCTCTCTCCCTTTGACAGCAATGCCAAAGAAACACATAAACATATAGCTCTGTAGTAGCCATTTAACTCTTTGTTGTCAGGTGCATTCTCTGTATGTCTTTATACTGAAGTGCAAATATGTTCCAATCCTTCAACTTTCCATAGCCTTAGACAAAAAATCTAAAGTGTGAACTCTGCTTGCATCAACATGAATGATCTTCTCATAAGATTAGGCTGATGCAACATCCAGATCACATTAGTGACCGGTAGACAGGGGATAGACCCCAAGTCTAGTCCTCGAGTATTCAAATGTATCCTTCGATAGAGGCTTTGTAAATATGTTTGCAAGTTGTTCTTTTGATGTAACAAATTCTAGATTCACTTGCTTCTCCTGTACTTGTTCCCTTAAGTAGTGATACCTAATAGATATGTGCTTTGTTTTAGAGTGCATCACTGGATTCTTTGAAATATTAATTGCACTAGTGTTGTCACAATATATAATCATCGGCTCAGTGATCACCTCATTCATACCTTCCAACACTTGCTTGATATATGCAATATTTGAATAGTTAGTAGTAGCAGGAACATACTCTACTTCAGCTATAGACTGGGAAATGCAAGCCTACTTCTTACTTGTCCATGTAACAAGTCTTTCACCAAAGAAGAATGCTCCTCTGGTGGTACTTTTTCTATCATCTACATTTCCATCCCAATCAGATCGGTGTATACCTTAAGTTCAAACTTTCCTTTCTTAGGATACCATAGTCCATAATCTTCAGTTTTCTTTAGGTATCTTAAGATTCTATTTGTAGCAACCATGTGTGACTCCCTAGGGTTTGCAGAAAATCTAGCAACAATTCCCATAGCATGTGTTATATTAGGGCTACTGTGAACTACATACATTAACTTACCAATCATGGATCGGTACAGTGTCTAGTTTACCTCAGTAGTTCCATTTTCTTTAGTCAATTTACATCCAGTAGCCATCAGTGTCCCAACAAGTTTAGCATCTTCCATGCCAAATGTCTTAAATACTTCCTTTATATATTTAGATTGTGTGATGAATATACCATCATTCTATTGAATAACTTGTAAGCCTAGAAAGAACTTAATCTCTCCAAATATATACATTTCAAATTCACTTCTCATTTCATTAGCAAAAGACTTACAAATGTGATCTTGTCCTCCAAATATTATGTCATCCACAAATATCTCAGCAATCAAGATAGTATCATCAAAATTTCCTTTCATGTATAGATTACTATTCTCACTAGTTCTAACAAATCCAATACTCAGCAAATAGTTATGCAGCCTCTCATACTAGGCTCTCGGTGCTTGCTTTAAGCCATATAAAGCTTTATGTAATCTACATACCATATCTTTGTTGTCTGGATCGACGAACCCTTCTGGTTGTTCTATGTAGACTTCTTCTTCAAGTATTCCATTCAGAAATGCCGACTTAACATCCATTTGGTAAAATTTGAAATTTTTGTGTGCAGCATATGTAAGTAACATTCTAACTCCTTCTAATCTAGTAATAGGTGCAAAGGTTTGACCATAATCAATTCCTTCCTCCTGTGCATATCCCTTGCATACCAATCTAGGTTTATTCCTTATTACCTCTCCATTTTCATTCAGCTTGTTTCTGAACATCCACTTAGTATCGATAACATTTTTGTCCTTAGGTCTAGGTACTAAACTCTAGGTTTTGTTCTTCTCTGTCTATTCTATTTCCTCTTTCATTGCATTAACCCATTCATCATTTTCTAATGCAACTTTTACATTCTTCAGTTCATATTCATAAACTAGACATGTACCTTGTCTTGCTTTACTCCTTGTTTGCATGCCAGCTTGTTTGTCTCCAATGATTTGTGTCTCAGGATGATGTCTTCTGACAAATCTTGACAGTATCTAATCTCTTCTTTCTTGTTCATCCTATGCAGGTTCATTTCCTTGTTTGGTAGGTGCTTCCTACTCGTCGGTGTCTCATTCCTGTCCATTGGTATTGTTTTCCTACTGACCGGTTGTCACTAACTGCGGCTTCGGTAGGTACTCAGGTTGTTCAATGTAGGTGAATCTACCATAGTCTTCCAGTTCCTTTGTGCTCTCCTCTGCATTCTTTTCATCAAACTCATCAACCCAAACATTTGTAATTTCAATCATTTTATTAGTTACTTTGTTAAGACACTTGTATGCTTTAATTTTAGTGGAATATCCCAGAAATATCCCTTCATCACCTTTTGAGTCAAACTTCCCATTTCTTTCATCTTTCAGAATAAAGCATTTACTTCCAAAAATTTTGAAATAACTTACAGTGGGTTTGTGGCCAAACCATAACTCATAGGGTGTCTTATTAGTGTCCTTCTTCAGTTGTACTCGGTTCAGAACATAAACAGTTGTTCTAACAGCCTCTCTCCAGTATGTCTGAGCAACATTCTTTTGTAACATTAGTGTCCTTGCACAGTCAACAATTGACCTATTCCTCCTTTCAGCAATGCCATTCTACTGAGGTGTCCTCGGTGCAGAGACCTATCTTTTAATACCATGCTCATTATAAAAGTTAGTAAATTCATCAGAGATAAATTCACCTCCTCTATCAGATCTTAAGCATTTCAACTCTTTACCAGTCTCTTTCTCAACTTTTGCTTTATACCACTTGAACATCTTAAATGCCTCTGATTTTTCTTTCAAGAACATGACTGTCATTAATCTAGTATAATCATCAACAAAAAGAATAAAATACCTATCTCCATAATAACTCTGAGTTCTCATAGGACCACATAGGTCGGTATGCACTAACTCAAGTAACTTCTTTGTTGAATAATCTTTGCTTTTGAAACTAGATTTTTTCATTTTACCTTTCTGACATTCATGACACATAACATGATCAGGCTTTGATAAGTTAGGCAGACCTCTAACCTTTTTCTTTTTATTGATTTTAATCATGTTATCAAAATTCACATGACATAACCTTTTATGCCACAACCATGCTTCTTCATCTTTCATCATTAAACAAGAAGACTAATCATTATCAAGATAAAATAGATTACCTCTAGATTATGTTCCAGTTCCAACAAGTCTTCCTTCATCATCAAATATCTTCACTTTCTTGCTCTCAAAAGAAACTCGGTGGCCTGAATTGTTTAGTTGTGCCACACTTAGCAAATTATAGTTTAGTCCTTTTACCCAATAAGCATTGTCACATCTAATTCTATCATTTATCATTAGGGATCCTTTTCCTCTTACCATACAAGGTGTATCATTACCCATCTTAACAGATCCTCCATTGTGTTCTTCAAGATGATCAAATTTTTCTTCATCACTAGTCATGTGATGTGTACAGCTACTATCAATGATCCATGTATCATTTTTATTAACCTTAGAGATAAGTGTTGTCTCTACATACCTTTCATCTTCCTTCGAGTCATCTTTCATTGCAACAAATACTACCTCCACATCTTCATCAATGTCGGTATCGGTGACATCTTCTTCTGTAATGTAGCACACCTTCTTGCCTGTATCATTACTATCTTAGTTGTCTCTTTTGTAGTGTTGATAAATTCTATTGCCTCTTCTCCCATAGCTTCCTTCACCAAATCGGTCCTTGTTTCTATCATCCTATTTCTTGTGTGGACATCTAGCAGTAATATGACCAACCTCTTTATAGTTAAAGCATGTTAAAGGTAATTTACCTCTATATCCTCCTTTACCTTTAGGTAACCTTCTGGCCATAAGAGCTTCAAGTTCATCAAGCTCATCATCAGTATTGCTATCACTATCATCATTCTTATTTCTACTACTAGACTTACCAATCTTTAGAGAAGACATAAAAGCAGATTCAACATATGGTACAATACTATTATCAAAGTTGTTTAGTCCAAAGTTTGTAAGCTTATCAATCAAATTATCAAGAGTAAGGTTGTTACTAGATGTATACCTAGTTTCATGAATTGCAGATATTCTGATTGCATAAACTGGCAATAAGGTTCTAAGAACTTTTCTTATCACTGTCTCTTCATTAATAACACCATTAGATGCTCTAATAGCATGGACTACCTTCTTTATTATGTTTGTGTACTGCACAATTTTTTCTCCCTCCTTCATTTTCATATCATTGAATCTTCCCCTTAAGCTTTCAGCTCTGACTCTTTTGACATTCACATCACCACTATAAACTTGAGAAAGTTTATTCCACATCTGCTTAGTAGTAGTACAGTCCTTGATATCTTCAAATTCAACATCTGTACAGGCATCAACAATCTCTATCATAGTAACATTATGTTCATGCCTATCTCTTAGATGATCAAGGGTCAAGGGACCAATGGGCGGTGCAAGGTAGCCATTCTCCATTAGTGTGAGGGCAGAATTCCCAATTCTAAATACATGAAGCTTCATTCGGCTTTTCCATATTGTGAAGTTATCCTTGTTTAGCTTTGCAACTTCCCTCTTATACATTTTGAGATCTTTGTGTTGAAGTCCTTAAAAATTTGTTCCAAGCAACCAACGCTCTAATACCAATTGTTAGAATAACTAAGAGGGGGGTGAATCAGTTATCCATAGTCCCAATCACAAAATGTATATCCAAAAATAATTTACTAAAACTTTTACAGCTCGGTAATATACAATACTATACTTTCTATTCTTTTACCGATTACCAGTCAATAACTCATAATGATTACCAATCAAATCCAATATGCAACATGTAAAGTATGACAACAAACAATCATCACATTCAACACATAACACAAGAGATTTAACATGGAAACCCTGTAAAGGGAAAAACCACCTGCGATCGGCAACCCAAAAATTGTTCACTCTTCTGAAGTGAGGTCGGTGAAGACCCAACCTTGTTAAAGGTTACAAACACACTATGAGGTGTGACTTTGTTAGAAGATTTTAGACTAACCATTATTGTCGAACCAGCATTCACTATGGGGTTGACATGATAACAAATGTACACTCTATGAATGACATTACAAGATTTTTTAGTCCACTCTGTTAAGAGATTTATCTGTTTACAAGGGTTAAAATGTAACAGAAGGTGATCTGATTACAACACAACTTCAATTGCAGATTATCAGATCTCTAGTAAGCTCATTCAAATCCTCTGATCAATATATCAATTTTGTTTCAATCAATATTCAGTAACTTATTATCTCTCGGTAATAGCTTTCTGACACTCAGTATTCTCTGTAGTTTGGTTCTTCTTAACCAATCTGATTAGGCATGCAAGAAGCTTGTTCATGAGATATCTTTGTAGTCTCCTTCTTCTAGCATAAGTTTCATAATGAAACTCTAGTCTCTTAAATAGACAAGTAAACTGTTTTAATTCCATCCATTAGATTTTTCCGCTTATTCTCCTTCGTCCATTTTGCTACTTAAACTTTCCTCGACTGATGTGTCAGTAACATGTTTTGTTTCCATCCTTTAGATCTTCCTTGAATTATGTTAGCAATAGATCTTTATAACAAACTTTATCTTCAATCTTGAAATTATAACACTTTACAGCTCATCAACTTCTGTCAGCTAAACTAGTCATTTAGTTCTTTTCTCCTGCTTAGTTAACAAAGGAATGCATTGGTAAACACAAGCTCAGTTTATACTGTTCTTAGTATACACTACACTACATCAGTGTATACTATGATGCTTCATCAACTGACCACACTACCTTGTGTCTTTTAGCTCTTTTCCTCATCATAGATGAATGCAACATAATCAAGTCAATAACATAAGGTCATAGACTCATCAATAAGTTACCCAATGTATTCCTTATCCTCATCTGTCATATCCATCTTCCTCATGTAGATATATATGTTCTTCATCTCTTTTCTTCTTCTTTCTACAGATGTTTCGGTATAGTAGCCTACAAGATAAGTATTGTCAAAACTAGTTGACATCAATGACAACATATTACTGATTTAATCATCTTACATATCTAATCAACAACTCAGTAATCTTGAATCACATATCTTCAAGTCATATAGTTTATTCAAATCAGTTGTAGTTCATCACTTCCTGCCATTCTTCAGGCTTTTGTTCAACACTATGAAAAAGTGTTTGCTTCGTAGGGTAATTCTGTTGCGCAGGAGGAGGCTCTTAAGGCTTGTATTGTTGTTACTCCAAACCACGTAGCGATTGAGCAACGGGCCTCTTGTGAGCAACTAATTACCATTAGTGATCTTAAAGAAGTGGCTTTTTCTATGGCCCATGAGAAATCTCCAAGATGTGATGGCTTCCCCTATGAATTCTACAAGCACTTATGGGATTTTATAGGTCCTAACCTAGATAAAGTTTACCTTGAGGCCTTTCATAATTAAAGTTTGGGTGCTTTAATTAATAAAGGGAATATCAAATTCATACCTAAACCTAGCGATCCCAAGGATATCTACAATTGGAGGCCCATCACCTTGTTGAACGTCTCTTACAAGATAATTTCCAAAGCTTTAGCTCTCAGAATCAGACATCTCCTTCCTCTTATTGTTCGCCCTGAACAAACTGGTTTTATTAAATCCAGGTACATCCTTGACAACATTATTACAGTCTGGGAAGGGATGGAATGGGCTCGTCAGTCTAAGCAGGCCACTTTATTCCTTAAAATTGATTTTGCTAAAGCCTATGACCACATTGAATGACCTTTTATTCTTGCCATGCTCCAAGCTCTTGGGTTCGGACATCACTTCTTGCAGTCTATGGAAATGCTTTTTGGTGATGCCTCTACATGCATTACTATCAATGGGTCTCAATATGATACTTTTGGGATTTTTAAATCCATCCGGAAAGGTTATCCACTGGCTCCTGCATTATATGTGCTTGCTACTAAAGGCTTTGGGTATTTGCTTTCCAATTTTGTTTCCTCTGGTTTGGGTTGGGGCATTTCCCTTCCTGAGTCCTCTTCCTAGCTTGTTAATGGTCACTCTGCTAATTACTCCTTTCTCACTCTTATTGAGGATGAGGAGAACATCTCTAATGCTTTACAGTGCCTGGACACCTTTTGTCAAGCCTTTGGATCTGCTATCCA
Source organism: Chamaecyparis obtusa (assembly GCA_027943335.1). NCBI lineage: Eukaryota > Viridiplantae > Streptophyta > Pinopsida > Cupressales > Cupressaceae > Chamaecyparis > Chamaecyparis obtusa. Next base: position 1,704,115 of record BSBK01003030.1, read on the forward strand.
ATGGCATAAGACTCTTTGTTTTAGACAATCTTTCCTTCCTGCCCCTCCCTAGCTTGCTAAGTTTGACTGGAGATGGGTTTAGCATGGGGAATTTTTTCGCTTCCTGGGCATTCCCTTTGCTTTCCATCAATCCTCTGTGGACTTATGGAATGTTGTGATTGCCAAGATTGAGAAAAATTTGCAATATTGGATTTGCAAGCTTGTCTCCCTTGCTAGGAAATTTCAAATTTTCTCCAAAGTGTTGGCTGCTACTCATGTCTACTACTCTTCTTGTTGGGCTCCTTCTAAAGCTTCATATCTCAATCTAGAATGCCTCCTTAGAGACTTTCTTTGGGCCTCTAGAGATGACAGCCATGGGCTCCATAGGGTTGCTTGGGAGTACTGCTACCTTCCTCGAGATTCTGGAGGCCTTGGCCTTCTCTCCACTCAAAAGCAAGGTCATTCTCTCTATGCTAAGTGGATTATTTGTGCTCTTACTGGTGATGAGGCCTAGAAGATTCTTGTCAAGCACTGCATCTCTTCAAGATTCCCTATTCACAAGCTGGCTTGGAAGGGCATTGGTCTACAAACCTTTCTCACTATGAAGGAACCTTTTTAGATTCAGGGTACTTTCATCATCAAGAGCATTTGGAAAGCCTGGGAAGCTGTTAAGCCTTGGCTTCATTGGGATGGTGATGCCTTTCGTAATGGGCTTTCTTTCAATCAATAGAACCTCTGGTGGTCCCCGTTGTTTTCTATTCATGGCATCCCCTTAGCCAAGACTCAAGGGGCCAGTGCTCTGCATTTTTTTAAACATGGCATCTAGACTCCCAAGGACCTCTTCTCTAGGGCCACTATGAGTCTTTGTTCTTGGGAGGATATGTAGGTGCAATTCTATTTGGATTGCACAGATCGTCAGACTTTTGATCTGTTGGTCTCTGCTATTCCTACTAACTTACTTAATAAGCTTGGTGTTCAGGCTATTTGGCCCTGGTGGAAGGATTGGAAATGGTATCCTACCACTCCTTTCAGCAATTACAAGCCAAGGCTAGGCTACAGGTGGTTGTCTCCCCATCTTCCGATGGTGGACACTCTTAATCAGAGATGGCATCTTCATTCTTCCACTTCTCACTGGAGCTCTCACTTTCAGACCGTCTGGGCTGCCATTATGGAGCCCAAGATGGCTCTCTTTGCTTGGTGTCTACTTTTCCAAGGGCTTCTAGTGGGGCCTAGACTCAAGCATCTGAGTGTTCATGACCCTCGATGTCCTTTTTGTGGTCACCCTGAGACTTTTTTGCTCATCTTCTGGTTCTGTAGGAGAGCTCAACAGTATTGGCAGTGGATTCATGATTTTTTCAAACCCTTTAGGCCCAGCCTTTCTCTTGGCATATGATTGTCTTAGGTGATTCCCCTAGACTTCCTTCCAAGTTTACCTAGATTTGGCATACTTTCAAGATGGAGATTTTGTTCACTTTGTGGAAAGATAGGAATGTTGTTATTTTTTCTCACAACTTTCTTGATACGAATGTTGCTTTGTATAACAAGGTGTGTATATGTAATAATGTAATTATGATGCAGATCAAGTTCAAGCTAATAAAGTGGCTCTGGAGGTGGCTCACCTGCAGGAGCTACTCAATCACTGGGGAAATGCTCCCTACACTATTTCTAGGGTTCCTCCTGATGCCATTTTTGTTGAAGGTACTCCTCCCAGAGGCCATTGTCGTGGGCACATCTCCTCGGCCCACCGCTCCTGTACCCCACAGTCTCAAGCTTCCCATCACCACTCTCCTAGAGGTGGTGATGATGGTTGGTGGTGCCGCTTGACTTCTCCACCTCACCATACTTTTGGGTGGTCTCTTGCTCCAGCTCAGTCTACCCCTCCTGATGCTCCTGGTACTCATCGTGGCTCTGATTGGCATTCTACCACCTCCTCCAAGTTTCCCCGCCTGGCTCTGGCCATTTCTCCACCCCGAACGGAAGAGAAAGAGAAGAAAGAAGCTGAAGATGATAGTTGGTCGCTTCCTGACCCTCCTGTCAACCCCAATGATGTGTGGGATTTTGATGATAAAGATCCTCCTCCTTCTCGCACCGCTCTTGCTGCTTAAAGGCTTTATGCCTTTTTTTTTTTGAATAGTTAGTTATTTCTGGCTTTGCCATGTGAACTTTGGAGGATGATTTCTATGTCCCCCGACCCCTTTTTTGTGAATATGTAACTTTAATATTTTATTAATAGAAAAGGCACTATTCATAAAAATAAAAAAAATTGTTACAAATCTTTCATTAGAATCACTATAGACAAATATATAATATAAATATTTGATAAATGCTACCAAAATTTTTTTTATACATTTCAAAGATTTTATTATGCTTCCTTAACATAGTAACTTAGGGCCTGTTTGGTGCATGGAATACCAAATGCCAAATATAGTCAATTCTGGAAGATGTTGCAATTTTGGAAGATACAAATCCTGAAAATGATTTCTGAAATATGGGATGACCTGTTTGGTTCACTCGGAAGATGACTAAAAAGATGCATAAGGAATTTTAATTCTGTATTTTAATTTCTTTAAATTTGTGTGTATACATTTGTATATATACAAACATACATGTGTGTATATATACATATATGCACACATGTGTATATATACACATACACACATGTGTATATGTGTATACATGTGTGTATATATGCACATATATACACATATACACACATGTACACTTATACACACACATACACACATATACACATACGCGTGATTATATATACACACGTGTGTTTATATATACATGCAGGTGTATATATACACATATGTGTATATATACAAACATATATGTGTGTCTACACACACACACACACATATATATATACACATACATGTGTATATATACACAAATACACACATGTGTGTATATACATATACACACATACACCCACGTGTGTGTGTATATACACATGTATATGCACATGCATATATACACATATGTATATATACACACATGTGTAAATATACACACACATGTGTATATACACACACACATGTATATATACACACATACACATATATATACACATACATGTGTGTATATACATATACACACATTTATGTATATATATACACATATACACATGTGTGTACACACACACACACACACACACACACACACACATATATATATATATATATATACACACATGCACATATGTATATACACATGTATATATATACATCCTTATATATACACAAATACACACATGTGTGTATATACATATACACACATTTATGTATATATACACATGTATGTGTATATACACATATGTATATACACACATGTATATATATACATCCTTATAGCAATATAATAGACATCCTTATAGTCACAGATCCCATGAAGTATTAAATTTGGTTTTATAAAAATTGGAATTAGAAATTGGAATTTCCAATTCCACCTATTTGAGTGGAAGATGAAATGCCCATTTTGGGGGTAAAATTGGAATTTCAAAATTCTAATTCCAATTTTTTGAATGGACACAAACATGGAATTACATTATCCGGAAATCTAATTCCAAAATTAGAGCTCATATTCCATGCACCAAATGGGCCCTTACATATAATTATGTTTCAGCATAACTCTTACACCTCTTTTAATAGAAAAAGTAATTTTACCTACACAAATTATCCTCGACTACTAGTCTTCTCCCTTGTACTAAAAAGTAGAACTCTGGCTTTCTGATGCGCACTCATATTTCAGTATAGCACATGTATTAGAAACTAGATTTGATATTGTTGGTCTTAATTTCATGGTAGTTGTGTCGGTGGTCAAGTCATGTTGAATCTCCTTCAACAGATTGGACACGTCTCTCATAGTGGGTTGTGCTTCAGGGGAATCAACTGAACACAACAAACCAACACACATCACTAAAATCACACACTCAACATTCTTTTGGCCAACTCCTTGCACTAGCATGGGCCCCACCTTTATCCTATGCAGAGCCTCTCCCTCTACCCTGGAACTACCAAATGTCAAAGTAATTCAGCTTCTCCCCAAGGATGAACTCACAATATAGCTTTCATGGTTGGTCAAAGACAATATACCATCTATCCCAAAGTGCATCTCTCATTCTATTATGAAAATAGGATTAGTGAAAAGAGAACATATGTCATCTTTTTAAGTATCCTCTTTATTTTTCACTTGATCATATGACAATCCATCGGCATAAAATGCATGACATCTATCCCTCCATGAATCCCATGTTGTAACCTCCCTAGACACCTCATTCGCACTATCGGCCATTCTTTCTAAGGAAGTGGCGAGGGATGAGTGGTACGCTAGACTAGAGGACCTCAACCTATTAACCAATATGGATATTTGGGTAGTGTTTTGTTGAAGGCAATTGATAAGGTCCTCTTATGTGGTATCAACGTGACCTATTGGAGGATGCAGAGGGTTTAGATTTGGGTTTAGCGGTGAATTTATGTTTTGTTGAGGGTTTTCTTGTTGTGGGGCTGCATTTTGAGGGTTCTCTTGTTGCTCATTTCTAATATTATCAAGATTTTCCTATATTCAAAGATGTCTTTGATGTCTCTTTCATGGTCAAGGATTATTTTCCAAATCTAACATCAAATTAATTTTAAAAAAAACTTAAATCACTTCAACAAACCCTACTCAATCGAAATTGAAATAAAAACAATTAAAAAAACAAATTCTTACCTGTTTGACGTTATGAGATGCTTGAAAAATGATCAATATGGAAACAAGATCCAATAACAATAAGAATGCGCTCAGGTTTAGGCATTTTCCCTTCCTCCTCTCTCCTTCAAACTCGGTTTTGGCATGAAAAAATAACAGTCAAACACGGGTTTTTAAAAAAAGTTTATGATAGTCAAAACACGATTTCATTTTGCAAAACTTAAGTTTTTATTATTTTTTTGTGGCTTTGCAAAGGCTTGGCTTTGCCAAGCCTAGGTTTTTCAAATTTTGAATAAGTCAATCGCATTATGAAAACTTTTGGTTTTTTTTAAGGAGGTGGCCACTTTTTTGCACACCATCTTGGTGCACTTAACCACTAGTAGCTAGAATCTTGAGTTAATGGTTTATTGAAGTGTTGGTTGCATTCTAATTGACTACCAATTTTATACCACACAACCACCTTGTCATCAAAACTAAGCCTTATGAATTCACTCGCTAACACATTGGAATAAAAACTCATTCCAACGAACTAGTGAGATTATGGTATATGCTGACTCAGTGAGCCTAGAGACCATGCGAGTGCAACACATTAACATGCCAACACATTGAGACAAAAATTGTGTCCCAACGCATCAATGAGTTGACAAATAAGGCACTTAAAATCCAAATTGAGCACATACACAATTCAAGGGTTAAGTTACATGCAAAGGGGCATTGCTAGGGGTATAAAACATAACAATATTAACAAATCAAACAATAAAAATGTGACACTTGTCTCAATTCTGGTGACTTTGAGAAGGAAATCAGTTTCGTCAAACATTTGCCTCAAAATTGAAAATATGTTGTTGATATGAATATGTCAATTAACTTTCGTGAACTTGGGCCCACAATTCATTTTGAAAATTGCTAAACCTTTATGATAAGATGGATCAAATGACATTGCCTAGCACAATGGCACCACATGAAAAATGACAATCTGAACAAGCTTATCTAATTTCAATAAATTCCTACAATATTATCATGGATTATGGAAATCTGCTATCATTGAATTTGAAGAAGCTTCTAATGTGGGTCCCATTTTTCTGGTTCATGATTTTGATCTTGCAAAATGCTCGCCATTGATCAAACTAAAGGTACTATGTGAAACAATGAAATCCATGTGAGTCATTGATAAAACTGAAGGTGATGAGATTCACATAGTTTTGTTGCAGGATAATATTGCAAAACCATAAACTAGGAACATGTGTTTGCATTAGTCAAATCAAATAACACTCATCACAACTGTAACATTGTGAAATTGCCAGCTGGGAATATGTGTCCTCATATCAATGAATAAAGAAGTTAAATCAAATAACATTTTTGTCACATCAACTAATTTGATTGACATTTGATTTGTGTAACATCGCTATCTTGACATACTTTTAGGTTAAAATAATTTGAATTTAATACTCTTTACTAAGATGTATAAATTTAATAAATAAAAAATATTTGGCTCTAAATTACTTGCGTGTGAACTTAATGGTTTTTTGGCTATAAAGCCTTTAGGATTTCAATTGCTAAATCAAGTAAAAATTGATAGTTATAGTGGTGGTTGTTGTTGTACAAAGAAAAATGTTAGCCAACTTATCCCTTCGCACTACAAAACCAATGGAAGCTTTTTGGGGGGACGTCAGTCTTGATAGATTGAGAAATATTTTATGCTTTGAGGACGATGACTTCATCCTTAATGTTTCAATCATCCCGGGTGATGACTATGTTGCGATAGAGGGCGGTTACAAGTTAAATGTGGAAATTTCATCACTCTTCTTAGGATGGTGTTTGGTGTTAGGCATGGTGGCAAAGGCGAGGTGGCTCGTCACTTCTTGTGTTCATAAAGAATGGAGAGGTGGCTTGGAAGATATCCCGGTCAAGGCACATATGGGGATGGGTTTGTTGGCCTGTGATGAGGGTTGGCTCCAAATTGATGAAGGGGACCCCTCTATTCATCCTTTTGTTGTTTGGAATTTGTATGAAAATCTTGAAGTGCACAGGGCGGTTGTGAGTGAAAGACTTAGCACCATTGAGGATTACCTCTGCAAAAATGAGCCTAAATGTCAACAAGGTCATCCAAAGGGAAGCACACAGGTGAAGCTGAAAATGATTGAATATTGCGTGGCAAGGTCGTCGAAGAAAGAAGAATAATGGTGTCTCCATAGGATTCTCGTCTATGTTTTGATGTATGGGTTGGGTGTGGACTCAAAGTCCTTTGGGGCGGGGGTACTGGTTTTGGGCAAGGAAATTGGTTACTACAAAAAAACTCTATTTTTTGTAATGTTACGTAAACTTTATCAACCAACAAAACTGTTACACTTTTTTACATTTATATAATTCACTAGTATAATGATTTTATCAATTTTAATATAAAAGCTATAACTCGCCAAGAAAATTTTAATAGGAACTGTATACTAAGTAAATATCGCCAACAAAATGACTTCATTGGTTTTATACAGTAATGTAAATCACCAATAAAAACAACCATTCGCATTAAAAAGTGTCTAAATCGCCAAATTATTTATTACATTTATTTGAATACAAGGCAAAATCGTCAATATTACGTTTCTTCAGCATATGAAAAAAAACTATTTGCCAACATTTTCCACTAATTTTGGGGGATTGCAAATGATTCACCAACCACAATAATATTATGTTTGCACGGGAAATGAAAAAATTCGCCTAACACATATTTTTAGTTTTTAAAAATTTGTTTCTTTTACATAAGACCAATCATACTTTTTATAATATAAGTCCACTAACTTTTTTTTTAATATGTAGAAACAAAATAAATAAACAACCAAATAATTTTTTAGAGAGTTACTTCATACAAACACAAGGAATCATTGATTACACATTTTTCAAAATTAAAATTGTTGCAAATCTTTCATTAGAATCCCTATAAACAAATATATAATATAAATATTTGATAAATGCTCCATACAAAATTTTATACATTTCAAGATTTTATTATGCTTCCTTAACATATTAACTTACATATAATTATGTTTCAGCATAACTCTTACACCTCTTTTAATAGAAAAAGTAATTTTACCTACACAAATTATCCTCAACTGCTAGTCTTCTTCCCTGTACTAAAAAGCAGAACTCTGGCTTTCTGATGCTCCCTCATATTTAAGTATAGCACATGTATCAGAAACTAGATTGGATATTGTCGGTCTTAATTTCACGGTGGCTGTGTCGGTGGTCAAGTCATGCTGAATCTCCTTCAACAGATTGGACACGTCTCTCATAGTGGGTCGTGCTTCAGGGGAATCAGCTGAACACAACAAACCAACGCGCATCACTGAAATCACACACTCAACATTCTTTTGGCCAACTCCCTGCACTAGCATGCTTTTATCAACTAGATCAACAACTTTGTCTGGAAATGCCCTCTTTACCCAGTTATGCATATTCACAGCTCCATCAAACATACTATCAGTTGGGTTCTTTCTTGTCAACATTTCCAATAACAAAACTCCATAGCTATAAACATCTCCTCGAGGAGACATAATGCCACTCAATCCATATTCTGCAGTCAAGCCGGTCGTTATAATTGTTTTCTCGAATGTACCATTGAAACCCATGAAATTTTTTAAAAGAATGTTATTGAGAAACCTTACCTGGTGCTATATAACCCACTGAACCTCTTAAATCTATTGTTGACGTTGCTGAATTGACCGCGGTTCCGCTCATCAATCTGGATATCCCAAAATCTGATAGATGGGCTGTCAGGCTTTCATCTAAAAGAACATTGCTTGGTTTTATGTCACAATGTACTATCTGCGCATGACAATCATGATGAAGATATTCCACTGCAGAGGCTCCATCTATGGCTATGTTCAGCAGTTCCCTCAGTCCCAATCTACAGCTCTCTTGGTACAAATGCTTTTCTAAGCTTCCTTTCGGAAAGTACTCAAAGATCAGAGCTTTGAAGTCATGGTTGGAACAAGTGGTTATAATTCTTACAAGATTTCTATGTCGAGCCTTTTGCAAAACCTTACATTCTGCTTTGAAAATCTTGTCTGATTCCTCATGTATTAGATTGAGCACTTTTACAGCAACAGGGGTGCCATCAGCCAAAATTCCTCTGTACACGCATCCAAAGCTATTTGTTGCGAGCAGATTGGATTTGTGGAATCTATTGGTTGCTTCGAGAAGCTCCTCATAGGAGATCCGTGGATGCTCTACCTTCTGAAGGATTTTATCAATTGCTTCTGATAGATCAAATCTCTGTCTGCGCAAGTTCAACCCCAGAAATCCCAAAAGTAAAATAAAAACGCCTTTGATTGTACGCTCCTGTTGGGTTTCAGATATTTCATGGTCTCTGCGCCGAAAGTATTTGCATGCCAACATTGTCACTACAATTACCCCAAGGGCAAAAAGGGATCCAGCAACAGCAAATCCAGCTAGCAACCCTGCTGAAGGCCGATTGGGTTGTTCTTGAAAAAGACCAGGGTTTCCTGTAATATTCAAGGTCAAGCCTCTGTATATGTTGTTCTTGAAAGCTTGTGGAATTCTCCCTGTTAATTCATTGTCCGACAGGTTCAATACTCTAAGACTCACCATAGATGATAAAGATGCTGGAATTTGTCCTGTCAACCTGTTATTGGAAAGATCTAATGTTTCTAAATTATTCAGGTTCGATAGAGAGATAGGAATGTTGCCTCTCAGAGAATTATGGCTGAGGTTCAGAAAATTCAGCTTCATATTACGGTAATCAGGTTCTTGTGTATTTGTTCCGTCAAGGTAATTGCAACTCAAATCCACATATATCAGTCGTGACAAATTTGATAGCTTATCTAGAATGTTTCCCTTGAATTCATTATTTGACAGCTTCAAATACTGCAAATGGAGAAGTTTAGGAAGCACGTGAGTAAGCCTGCCTCCCAAGTGGTTGTTTCCAAGAGTAAGTAACCAGAGTTTAGTACAACTTGCTAGCTGCTCTGGGATTGGGCCATTAAGAAAGTTGTCATTCATTTCTAGCCCTGTCAAGTTTTGGGCATTAGAAACAGTAGAAGGGATTTTACCAGCCAAGTTGTTATTACCTATGCTTAACCAAATCAAATTTCTTGAGAAATTCCGAGGTATGTTTCCAGAAAGCAAATTGGAGGTAAGGTACAGAGTCTACAGATTGCTCAAAGAAAACAGTTTTAGAGGAATGGATCCTGATAATTCATTGTAGCTGAGATCAAGATATTCTAGACCTCCGATGGATGACAGCCCATCAGGTATACTTCCAGAGAAGCCATTGAAAGAGAGGAACAGAGTTTCCAATTTGGCAAGATTGCTAATATTATCAGGAATTGGGCCACTAAAACTGTTGTCTTTGAGGGCAAGATAAGTCAAATTGGTGCATTTAGTAAGCTCTTGGGGGAATCTACCATCAAAATGGTTGTGGGAGATATCTACTTTTTCCAACTTTACACCCCCAAAAGCTACCGACCCATCAAGGTTATTATGTGCGGCAATCAATGTCTTGAGCTCTCTCAAATTTTGGATTTCGTCCGCTAAATCTCCTTACAAATTGTTGTGAGCTATGTCCAGGGATTCCAATTTCTGAAGAGGGTTAAGTGAAGGAAGGGGGCCTGACATGGAAATGTTACTGAGATTCAGGGAAACCAAGTTCATACAAGACCCAATATCCCCGTCTAATGGGGTTGACAGGGGATTATTTGACAGGTCAAGAAATTCAAGGGCCCGCAACTTACACACAAACTGCCAAGTACTTTGATAAAACGCAAGTTTAGACAAGTGGAGTTCTACTACATCTCCCTTATTTTCACTGCAGTTTACACCAGCCCATTGACATGGGTCAGAATTTAAAGCAGCATCTATCCAGATAGATGAACAAGCAGAGAGCTTTTTCGTTACTTTAATTTGTGTGGAGTTAAGACCGAATGCAGCAGTCAGACACGACAGAATCAATAACAAGCTGAGAACAGAAGAAAAATGTGTGCAAAAATACCTCATTTTAGCAGCCTTATCAATCCAAGCATGAAAGTTCTTGTTGGGTCTGCCTGGAGCATGGATTTAGTTTGCCACACAGCTGAAAGTAAAGTGTGCTCTGAATGTGTTGCACAAAGTTTTGAGAAATTTCCCCGTACAATTCTAACCTCGGGACCCACGTGGACTCAGAATTCGATGTTGCACCCTTTGTAAAAAGGCGCTGTTTATAAAAGAATCGAATCTTTTTAAAATTTTATATCTACTAGCACTTGCACCAATAAGGTGCAATGGTTAAGCTGATAGTAAAATATGTGGGAAGAAATACACATTGACTGAAATATTTTTAAACTTTTTTAATTAAAATTATATAAAGACTCCTCAATTATAACTTTTTGAATAGATTTTTAAAACTCAAGAAAAATTAAATAACAACTATTTTTCAATAATTCTTTGGACCTTACAATCAAAAGAATTGAAGTGAGAAATGTTTTTGAAGTGATCGTTGTGAATGATTTTTTATATGAAATGATTTAAGTTGAATTTCATTACGCAAAAGATTGTATTTTAATTCTTAAAAGATGTTAGTCTACCTTCACCTCTATGAGCATCCCCTAGACGCAAAGAGTACAAAGTGTTTCATTCATTTTTCACAGTCCATGAGGGCTACATTTTCTAACTTGTCATTCTCCCTTGAATTTTTTAGAACCCCTTCCTCTATGCAAGGGATTGCAATCAATGAATTAACCTACACAAGTCTGGAGATTCAGAAGAATTTTCATCATCCCTTGCTTTTCCTATAACACCTTCTTTGGCAGTCTGAACTATGCCCTAAAAACCTTTTGTAAAAACCTATGGTACTCAAAGAGCCCTTTTTATTAGGTTTTCCATTTTCCTTTCTATAACAGAATTATTTGTACTTTTCAACATAACTAATCAATTATTTAGGGCAATTATGTGTAAGTTATATAACAACAACCATACATACATTAAAGAAAAGAAAAGAAAAATAGCTCTGCTTCCAAATCTAATGGAAGCATTGTTAAACTGACAGATTTATGGACAATCAAATCATAGATGTGTGATTCCTTTTTTCATTACACTTGAATTGTGAAGCATGTTAAACGTAGTTGTAAGTTTGTCCAATAATTATTCCAAATTACTTACCCCAAATTATCAGTTAGGACTTAGAACACAATCATGGGCCAAAAATAGCACTTTGTTTGCAGTCTAAATTATTATTTAACAATTGTGCCCAATTAACTATATATATATATATATATATATATATATATATATATATATATATATATATATATATATATATATATATATATATATATATATATATATATATATATATATATATAGTTATTTATTATATTCTTGTAGTATATCCATAAGACAAAACACACAATTGTCACATACATAAATTTCCTTGTGGCTACAAATAAATTTGAATTTATTATCAATTGGTCATGTGTACATTATTGATTATAGTATACTTATATTTTCACACACTACATGGCAACGAAACTGATTTTCCCCCATCTGTCTTCAATAATTTTTGAGTTGCATGCTTAAAGAATCTTTGAATCATAAAACTTAGTTCTTTTACTAAAACCTAAGTTCAGTTTCAAAAGCAAAGAGATAACATAGGGGTGACTCAAAAAGTATTTTAAATTCAATCATTTGAAGAGCACAATTACATGTAGTACAGATTGTACTCCAAACATAATTCAAACCTGTACATTTTTTACACAAAAATCTTTGCAAAAATATCTTTAGTCAAAGTAAGGATTTACTCATCGTAGAAATTTCATCACCAAATACTCCCACTTCAAAATAATACACATGATTAAGACTTCATTCAAAAATAGAACGACAAATTCCCCAACAATTTAAAAACTTACATTTAAAATGGTTTTGCAGAAACAAGCACGCCTTACACACCATGTCTACGAATCAAACACAAGATACAATACGCATGATCGATAGTGGACAACTCAAATTGCATAAAATGACTACAAAACTCACCACAGATGCAATAAGTATAATCCATAGTAGACAATTGCTTCATGAACCGATTGTATAGATAGTAGCTATCTCTAAATTTGGAGGTAAGAATAACTGCAACAAATGATACAAACTATATCTATTTGATGGAGTGCATAGCCAAAGACACATTAGAACAAACTAATTTCCAACGTCCAATGTGTTCTTTACAATTACATTTATTCATTCATACCCTCTGCTTAGAGGTTTTCTTCATATCATTTCACTTGCCAAAGAAAAACAATGTAAATACCTATGAAACTCACAGTGTTAAAGAGTTTGAGATAGGACAATGCTCTATTTTGGACATACACACTTTAAGAATAATTCTATAGCTCCATTCAGAAGGAGAATCAATAAGATAGGGTAATATGTTATTTATTTGGAGTAAGAGAGGCGCCACAAAATGGTTAAAATGCAAGAGACATAAATTACCCATATATGAACACAAATGAGAAGGAAGAATGTAATCTTAGTATTTCAGCCACTACTTTATCACACATGTGGTGGCATTATATAGAATTGCACTTAGGCTAGGCAACAGCTATCCAACCATATCATTCCATATGGTTGTTCTCTTATAAAATCTTAAAATCTATAATTTACACTTGAGGTCTATTCCATATCTCAAATTTTATTAATATTTTGATTTATTATTTTACTCAACCAAAAATAATTATTTTTAAAACTGTAGAACAAATTCTATATGAGTTTTAGTTTTCTCTACAACTGTCAAATCGTCAATATGGCTGGATAGTCATTGCCATGTTTGTTACCATGAATTTTTCATATGGTTGGATGCCTTTACATACCAATGTACTTATTGTCATTGCTGTCAGGTGTCAATTTTAATTAGGGCATTCGAGTACTAAGTCAAACGTATCCTTTGCAGTTTTCAGGGAACCATTTAAAAGAATTTGGGAAGTTCAAGCCTTTTACACTTAGATAATTTATAATTTTTATAATAATTATATTATAACATAATTTTGTAAAATAACTAAAAAAATAAAAATATTCATATTATGAAAATTTTTATATGATATATAATATAATGATTTAAAAATATTATATGAAAATTTTAATTAAATTATTATAATTTTTTTTTAAATACATACATATAGATAGGTGGTGTTATTAAAGATTTTTATATAATATATAATTAAACTATTTTTAAAAACATATATAGTAACTTTTTAATAAATATAATTATTTTTAAAATTAGATATTCAATTTTTTTAATAATATATTATAGTTTTTGAATTAAACTTTATTAATATAATTATTTTAGTAAGTTTTTATTAAATATAATTATTTTTAAAATTAGATATTTAATTTTTTTAATATTGTGATATTGTAGTTTTTTAATCAAATTCATTCATCCATATTTAACTAGTGATATTTTATAAAATAAGTAAAGAAATAAAAATATTCATATTATGAAAATTTTTATATGATATATAATTTAATGATTTAAAAATATTATATGTAAATTTTAATAATATTATTATATAACTTTTTTAAAAAATACATACATATAGATAGGTGATGTTATTAAAGTTTTTTATATAATATATAATTAAACTATTTTTAAAAACATATATCTAGATAAATATAGTAACTTTTTAATAAATATAATTATCTTTAAAATTAGATATTCAATTTTTTTAATAATAAATTATATTGTGATATTATAGTTTTTGAATTAAACCTTATTAATATTATTATTTAATTTTATAAATAATATATATAGATAATTTTAGTAAGTTTTATTAAATATAATTACTTTTTAAATTAGATATTTAATTTTTTTAATATTGTGATATTGTAATTTTTTAATCAAATTCATTCATCTATATTTAACTAGTGATATTTATATAGGTTAAGAAGTTGCTTTTAATTGTTTGCTTCATTTAGGTCATTTTAGGGGAAAGTGGAATGTATTTCACCTTGACTATAATTCTATGTTATTTTTTACTAGTTCATTTTTAGATATTTAAGCTGATAGGCTTTTTATTGTGGGCATCGCCCATGACGGAATTGTCTGATACAGAAATATTTTTCAATCAGACATCCGACGATGGCAAAAGAATCCCCGTGTTTTCCTACCTTCTTGAGTCAGGTTTTCTGGAGTTTTTTTGCCGACAGATTAGTAGTTGTTGGAGATTTCTTTGGGAGATCCACTCAACATTCGTTGGCCAACGTTTTCTTTGCATGCGTATGAAGTTTTGAAATAGGGATCTGCACAAAATAAATTTGGTAAAAAGGTTTTAGAAACCACAAGCAAATGCTCAACAAGGCATAAATGCAAAACGTGAAAGCAATGATAGGGCATTTCATAAGTGTTGCTGCCAAGAGGCTTCAATTTCTTCAATTGAAGTTTTCACTGACACCATTAAGGTCTGCTGTGGTTGAACAGGGAACTCAGAAAATGAATCTGCTAAGGCTTTGAAAATTTCCAAGAAAATACAAACGGCAAAGGTAAACCCATATTCAACAACAGTTTTCCACTCTCTTTTATGTCTGTACATTAATGGAAGCTTTGGAACAAGGTATGGACAACATATGCAAGGCATGTGAAATGTTTCATTGAAATCCCTTAAAAAGAGTATCATGAAGTATTTTGCATTGTACCATCCTTAGATGCTGGTTCAAATTGAGTTGTCTCCACAGTCCATTCAATTTCCTCTCCAAGTTGCTTCACTGTTGAAATGAGCTGTAATCCAGCATTCTCCATGACCCCTCTCACCTTGCTAGCTAGGAAGTCCTAGGAAGTCTCCTAGTACACCTTATCATGCATTAGGACTCCTAGGAAGTCCTCATGACCCCTTTCGACACATTGGAATGCTCAAGTGTGTCCTAAAGAGTCGTAGGACCCCTTAGGACACACTTGAGCATTCAAATGTATCGAAAGGGGTCGTGGGGACTTCCTAGTGGTCCTAACACGTGATAAGGCATAGTAGGACCCCTAGGAAGTCCCCATGACCCCTTTCGACACATTTGAATGCTCAAGTGTGTCCTTAAGAGTCGTAGGACCCCTTAGGACACACTTGAGCACTCAAATGTGTTGAAAGGAGTCATGGGGACTTCCTAGGGGTCCTAACACGTGATAAGGCATACTAGGACCCCTAGGAAGTCCCCGTGACCCCTTTTGACACATTTGAATGCTCAAGTGTGTCCTAAAGAGTCATAGGACCCCTTAGGAAACACTTGAGCATTCAAATGTGTCGAAAGGGGTCATGAGGACTTCCTAGTGGTCCTAATGCATGATAAGGCATACAAGGACCCCTAGGATGTCTCCATGACCCCTTTGGACACAATTGAACCCTCAAGTGTGTCCTAAGGGGTCCTATGACTCTTTAGGACACACTTGAGCATTCAAATGTGTTGAAAGGGGTCATGGGGACTTCCTAGGGGTCCTAGTATGCCTTATCATGCGTTAGGACCCCTAGTAAGTCCTTATGACCCCTTTCGACACATTAGAATGCTCAAGTGTGTCCAAAGGGGTCGTAGGACCCCTTAGGACACACTTGACCATTCAAATGTGTCGAAAGGGGTTATGGGGACTTCCTAGGGGTCCTACTATGCCTTATCACGTGTTAGGACCCCTCAGAAGTCCCCATGACCCCTTTGGACACATTTGAATTCTCAAGTGTGTCCTAAAGAGTCATAGGACCCCTTAGGACACACTTGAGCATTCAAATGTGTCAAAAGGGGTCATGGGGACTTCTGAGGGGTCCTAACATGTGATAAGGCATAGTAGGACTCCCCATGACCCCTTTGGACACATTTGAATTCTCAAGTGTGTCCTAAAGAGTCGTAGGACCCCTTAGGACACACTTGAGAATTCAAATGTGTCAAAAGGGGTCATGGGGACTTTCTAGGGGCCCTAGTACTCCTTATCACCCGTTAGGACCCCTAGGAAGCCCCCATGACCCCTATGGACACATTGGAATGCTCAAGTGTGTCCTAAGGGGTCCTACGACCCCTTTCGACACACTTGAGAATTCAAATGTGTTGAAAGGGGTCATGAGGACTTCCTAGGGGTCCTAACGCATGATAAGGCATACTAGGATCCCTAGGAAGTCCCCATGACCCCTTTCGACACTTTTAAACCTTCAAGTGTATCCTGGGGGGTCCTATGACTCTTTCAGACACACTTGAGCATTCAAATGTGTCGAAAGGGGTCATGGGGACTTCCTAGGGGTCCTAGTATGCCTTATCATGCGTTAGGACTCCTAGGAAGTCCTCATGACCCCTTTTGACACATTGGAATACTCAAGTGTGTCCTAAAGAGTCGTAGGACCCCTTAGAACACACTTGAGGGTTCAAATGTGTTGAAAGGGGTCATGGGGACTTCCTAAGGGTCCTATTATGCCTTATCACGCATTAGGACCACTAGGAAGTCCTCATGACCTCTCTCTCTCTAGGTGAGAGAGAAAGAGAGGAGAGAGAAAGGTGAGAGTGAGAAAGAGTAAGGTATCAGATATCCAATAATATCAGATATCCGATAATATCAGATATTTGATTCTGTTCACTGGTGTTTAAAAAAAAACAAGATTCTCTGGGTCCCTCTAGAGAGTCACCTATTTTTCCTGAATTACGGGATTCGAGTTGCAACAAGAAGATAAAAAACCACTTTTTGGGGTGATCTTCTCTATTACCAAAGGTATTTCATCTTTTTTGGGGGTGATTTTCTCAATTACCAAAGGTATTTCATCTTTTTTGGGGGTGACTTTCTCTATTAGCAAAGGTATTTCATCTTTTTGTGGGGTGATTTTCTCGATTAGAAAAACATCACATAGTTGTTTCTGTGCACTCAACAAAAGATATAGTTAGATTTAATATTTTGAAAAATTGTTTCGTAGGATGGTAGATAAGAGTGATATATAGAAGTTGTGTATTTTTCAAAAAAAATTGTTGAGTACTTTTTTTATGATTTTTTGAAGTGACTGCATCCTAAAAATATGGTGTCTGTTTCTACATTGGGTGTAACTTGCATCAAAATAATAAAAAATTCAATCTTCTTTTTTAAAGTGCATAGATTCAAGTGTAGAAAAGTAATATGTTTTTTGTTTTTCAATTGGTCAATTAAATCAAAAGTTATTAAAAAATGGTAGACATATGTTTGTGAGGCCTACAAAGACACTAGTAAAGAAAATTAAATTTCACTATGTTGATGTTGTCCAAAAATTGAAAAACTTATATGGTTAGAAAGATGAGAAGATGTGTGAGATTATGGTTCTAATTTTAGAGATACCCACTTAATCATTAATAAACCTGTCGAGGATGAAGATGAGAATTCATGTTGGAAGATGAACAAATGTGTAAAGGGACTAAAATAGAGGGAAAATGGGATTTCAAGCCTTAGAGTCATTTGCCAACCCCTTTTCCAAGCCTTAAATGCATATGGGTTTTGGTGTCCATCATAATGCGCTCAGGTTTTGAAAAGAAAATAGTACATCTCAAGTCTTTCATAATGCGTACACATTTTGGAGATGTAAGGAATGCCTCTTCTTGTTTCCTCTCTCTCTCTCTCTCATATTTCTTCCCTCATCAACTTATCTATCTATTATGAGCAATAATTATCCTTATTGATCTCTATCTCATCTCTCTCCCCCTCCTCTTTTCCTCATCCATCTCACACTCTTCTCCTTCTCATGCCCTCTCTACCTTGTTTCTCTCACCCTCTCCTCATACTCTCTCTCCCCATCCCATTATCCCCCTTTCCCCATCTCTCTCTCCCTCTCCCCTCTCTTTCCCAAGCCCTCTATCTCTCCCCTACCTCTCTCTCTCTCTCTCTCTCTCTCTCTCTCTCTCTCTCTCTCTCTCTCTCTCTCTCTCTCTCTCTCTCTCTCTCTCTCTTAAATAAGATAGGTGCATCATGCTCTTGAAAATCAACAACATCTAGTGCATTCATTAATTTTATAAAACCCAAGTGTTTCTATATATAGAAAAAGTAAGAAACGTGCATTCATGAGTATACATGTACATATTTAATCATAATACATTTCAACAAATAAAATTAATTACTACTAAATTACCTTTTGTACTTTGGGTGTCCTCGAGGATTTCTTTTTTTGTCCCGGATTCTTGGAGCCAGACGGGGTAACCTATAAGAAACAAAATTAACGTAAGAGAAATGAATATGATACCACATGGGTTCAATTAAAATTATAAATAAGAGGTGTGAAAAAGATGATATCGCAAAGCTCTCTAGGCCAAAGTCAATGACAAAAAGTGTCACATCATCATCTTCCAACATCTGAACCCTCGTGAGCCCTATAAAACATCATCTTCCTACATCTGAACCCTTGGAGAGCCCTATTAAACATCAAATAAATATACATATTAAGAAAATGTATTTTGACACCAAGAAATTATTCTATTTTTTATGAATATTTAAAAACTATACCTCATGTGTCGAAGCTACTCGTGCATGTTTAGTAAAAAAAAAACATTGTGGTGTTCTTGTAGTATCACCCGTTGCACCCTGCAATGCATAGTATTCATATATCAATTTGATTTGTTCTCTAAATAAAAATTTATTTACTTTTATAAGATTTACATGATTAATTAATAACATGTAAAAACACAAATAAATATACTTGCATCTACCTCCTAGAAAACACCATCATCAATAGGTTATTTGTGAGGGCCACATCCTTAGTAGCAAATTCCTGGCATCTACTCCCACAATGTGTACATGAATGGAATGTTGAACCATCCTCATTTGCGTCAATATCTACCCTGACAACTAGGGTACATAAGCTCAATGGGATGAGCTGAGCCAAATGGAGCATTTGATGATGATGGAGGTGGTGCAGGTGTTGATCCACCCTCTACCTCGACTAACTATGTGCCATTGTCAATAATGACATCAATCGATGATGTAGTTGCTTGATGGGTCTGTAAATACATAGACTCCTTCACTACTACCGAGACCGCAATATGAACTATGGGTTTTTTAGCTAGATGCCTCCTATGTTGTGGCTCAACAACCCTATGGGTCCCACCTCTATCCAATGTAGAGCCTCTCTCTCTACCCTGGAACTACCAGATGTCAAAGTAATTTAGCTTCTCCCCAAGGATAAACTCACAATATAGCTTTCATGGTTGGTCAAAGACAATATACTATCTATCCCAAAATGCATCTCGCATCCTATTATGAAAATAGGATCAATGAAAAGAGAACATATGTCATCTTTAAGTATCCTCTTTTTTTTTCACTTGATCATATGACAACCCATTGACATAAAATGCATGACATCTATCACTCCATGAACCCGATGTTGTGACCTCCCTAGACACCTTATTCGCACTATTGCCCATTTTTTCTAAGGAAGTGGTGAGGGATGAGTGGTGTGCTAGACTAGAGGACCTCAACTTATTAACCAATATGGATATTTGGGTAGTGTTTTGTTGAAGGCGATTGATAAGATCCTCAAATGTGGTATGAATGCGACCTATTGGAGGATGCAGAGGGTTTAGATTTGGGTTTAGCAGTGGATTTGTGTTTTGATGAGGGTTTTCTTGTTGTGGGGCTGCATTTTGAGGGTTCTCTTGTTGCTCATTTCCAACATTATCAATATTTTCCTATGTTTGAAGATGTCTTTGATGTCTCTTTCATGGCCAGGGATTATTTTCCAAATCTAACATCAAATTAATTAAAAAAAAACTTAAATCACTTCAACAAACCCTACTCAATCAAAATTGAAATAAAAACAATTAAAAAAACAAATTCTTACCTATTTGACGTCATGGCATGCTTGCAAAATGATCAATATGGAAACAAGATCCAATAGCAATAAGAATGTGCTCAAGTTTAGGCATTTTCCCTTCCTCCTCTCTCCTTCAAACTCGGTTTTGGCATGAAAAAATAACAGTCAAATGCAGGTTTTTAAAAAAAGTTTATGACAATCAAAACACGATTTCATTTTGCAAAACTTAAGTTTTTATTATGATTTTTGTGGCTTGGCAAAGGCTCTGCTTTGCCAAGCCTAGTTTTTTCAAATTTTGAATAACCCAATTGCGATGAAATATATTTTTTTTAAGGAGGTGGCCACTTTTTTGCACACCATCTTGGTGCACTTACTCACTAGTAGCTAGAATCTTGAGTTAATGGTTTATTGAAGTGTTGGTGACTACCAATTTTATACCACACAACCACCTTGTCATCAAAACTAAGCCTTATGAATTTACTCGCCAACACATTGGAATAGAAACCTCGTTCTAACGGACTAGCAAGATTATGGTATACACTGACTCAGTGAGTTTGCAGACCATGCAAGTGCAACACATTAACATGCCAACACGTTGAGACAAATTTTTTGTCCCAACACACCAATGAGATGACAAATAAGGCACTTAAAATCCAAATTGAGCACATACAAAAGTCAAGGGTCAAGTTACATGCAAAGGGGCATCGCTAGGGGTATAAAACATAACAATATTAATGCATCAAACAATAAAAATGTGACACTTGTCTTGATTCTAGTGACTTTGAGAAGGAAATCAGTTACATCAGATATTTGCCTCAAAATTGAAAATATGTTGTTGATATGAATATGTCAATTAACTTTGGTGAACTTGGGCCTACAATTGATTTTGAAAAATTGTGAAACCTTTATGACAAGATGGATCAAATGATATTGCCTAGCATGATGGCACCACGTGAAAATTGACAATCTGAACAAGCTTATTTGATGTTAATAAATTCGTGATATTCCTACAATATTATCATTGATTATGGAAATTTGTTCTCATTGAATTTGAAGAAGCTTCTAATGTGGGTCCTATTTTTCTGGTTCAAGATTTTGATCTTGCAAAATGCTTGCCATTAATCAAACTGAAGGTACTATGTGAAACAATGAAATCCATGTGAGTCATTGATAAAACTAAAGGTGACGAGATTCACACAATTTTTTTGAAGGATGATATTGCAAAACCATAAACTAGGAACATGTGTCTGCATCAGTCAAATCAAATAACACTCGTCACAACTGTAACATTGTGAAATTGCGAGCTGGGAATATGTGTCCTCGTATCAATGAATAAAGAAGTTAAATCAAATAACATTGTCATCACATCAACTAATTTGATTGACATTTGATCTATGTAACATCGCTATCTTGACATACCTTAAGGTTTAAATAATTTGAATTTAATACTCTTTACTAAGATGTATAAATTTAATAAATGAAAAAATATTTGGCTCTAGATTACTTGCATGCAAACTTAATGGTTTTTGGCTATAAAGCCTTTAGGATTTCAATCGCTAAATCGAGTGAAAATAGATAGTTATAATGGTGGTTGTTGTTGTAAGAAAAATGTTAGCTAACTTCTCCCTTTGAACTACAAAATCAATGGAATCTTTTTTGGGGGAGGTCAGTCTTGATAAATTGAGAAATATTTTATGCTTTGAGGACGATGACTTCATCCTTAATGTTTCAATCGTCCTGGGTGTGACTATCTTGCGATAGAGGATCATTACAAGTTAAATGTGGAAATTTCATCACTCTTCTTAGGATGGTGTTTGGTATTAGGCATGGTGGTAGAGGGGAGGTGGCTCGTCACTTCTTGTGTTCATAAAGAATGGAGAGGTGGCTTGGAAGATATCCTGGTCAATGCACATATGGCGATGGGTTTGCTAGCCCGTGATGAGAGCTGGTTCCAAATTGGTGAAGGGGACTCCTCTATTCATCCTTTTGTTGTTTGGAATGTGAAAATCCTGAAGTGCGCAAGGCGGCTGTGAGTGAAAGACTTAGCACCATTGAGGATTACCTCTACAAAAATGAGCCTAAATGTCAACGAGGTCATCCAAAGGGAAGCACATAGGTGAAGTTGAAAATGATTGAATATTGTGTGGCAGGGTCATCGAAGAAAGAACAATAATGGTGTCTCCATAGGATTCTCATATATGTTTTGATGTATGGGTTGGGTGTGGACTCAAAGTCCTTTGGGGCAAGGGTACTGGTTTTGGGCAGGGAAATTGGTTACTATAGAAAAACTCTATTTTTTGCAATGTTATGTAAACTTTATCATCCAACAAAACTGTTATACTTTTTTACATTTATATAATTCACTAGTATAATGATTTTATCAATTTTAATATAAAAGCATAACTCGCCAAGAAAATTTTAATAGTTCTGCATACTAAGTAAATATCGCCAATAAAATGACTTCATTGATTTTATACAGTTGTGTAAATTGTCAATAAAAACAACCATTCACATTAAAAAGTGTCTGAATCATTAAATTATTTATTACATTTATTTGAATACAAGGCAAAATCGTCATAATTACGTTTCTTCAACACATGGAAGAAAACTATTTGCCAACATTTTCCACTAATTTTGGGGGATTGAAAATTCACCTAACACATATTTTTAGTTTTTTAAAAATTGTGTCTTTTACATAAGACCAATCATACTTTTTATAATATAAGTCCGCTAACTTCTTTTTTGAATGTGTAGAAACAAAATAAATAAACAACCAAATAATTTTTTAAAGAGTTATTTCATACAAACACAAGAAACCATTGATTACACATTTTTCAAAATTAAAATTGTTACAAATCTTTCATTAGAATCACTATAAACAATATATAATGTAAATATTTGATAAAGCTCCAAACAAAATTTTATACATTTCAAAGATTTTATTATGCTTCCTTAACATAGTAACTTACATATAATTATGTTTCAGCATAACTCTTACACCTCTTTTAATAGAAAAAGTAATTTTACCTACACAAATTATCCTCAACTGCTAGTCTTCTCCCCTGTGCTAAAAAGTACAACTCTGGCTTTTTGATGCGCACTCATATTTAAGTATAGCACATGTATCAGAAAGTAGATTGGATATTGTCGGTCTTAATTTCATGGTCGTTGTGTCGGTGGTCAAGTCATGCTGAATCTCCTTCAACAGATTGGACACGTCTCTCATAGTGGGTCGTGCTTCAGGGGAATCAGCTGAACACAACAAACCAACGCGCATCACTGAAATCACACACTCAACATTCTTTTGGCCAACTCCTTGCACTAGCATGCTTTTATCAGCTAGATCAACAACTTTGTCTGGAAATGCCCTCTTTACCCAGTTATGCATATTCACAGCTCCATCAAACATACTATCAGTTGGCTTCTTTCTTGTCAAGATTTCCAATAACAAAACACCATAGCTATAAACATCTCCTCGAGGAGACATAATGCCACTCAATCCATATTCTGCAATCAAGCCGGTCGTTATAATTGTTTTCTCGAATGTACCATTGAGACCCATGAAATTTTTTAAAAGAATGTTATTGAGAAACCTTACCTGGTGCTATATAACCCACTGAACCTCTTAAATCTATTGTTGAAGTTGCTGAATTGACCGCGGTTCCGCTCATCAATCTGGATATCCCAAAATCTGATAGATGGGCTGTCAGGCTTTCATCTAAAAGAACATTGCTTGGTTTTATGTCACAATGTACTATCTGCACATGACAATCATGATAAAGATATTCCACTGCAGAGGCTACATCTATGGCTATGTTCAGCAGTTCCCTCAGTCCCAATCTACAGCTGTCTTGGTACAAATGCTTTTCTAAGCTTCCTTTCGGAAAGTACTCAAAGATCAGAGCTTTGAAGTCATGGTTGGAACAAGTGGTTATAATTCTTACAAGATTTCTATGTCGAGCCTTTTGCAAAACCTTACATTCTGCTTTGAAAATCTTGTCTGATTCCTCATGTATTAGATTGAGCACTTTTACAGCAACAGGGGTGCCATCAGCCAAAATTCCTCCGTACACGCATCCAAAGCTATTTGTTGCGAGCAGATTGGATTTGTGGAATCTATTGGTTGCTTCGAGAAGCTCCTCATAGGAGATCCTTGGATGCTCTACCTTCTGAAGGATTTTATCAATTGCTTCTGATAGATCAAATCTCTGTCTGCGCAAGTTCAACCCCAGAAATCCCAAAACTAAAATAAAAACGCCTTTAATTGTACGCTTTTGTTGGGTTTCAGATATTTCACGGTCTCTGCGCCGAAAGTATTTGCATGCCAACATTGTCACTACAATTACCCAAGGGCAAAAAAGGATCCAGCAACAGCAAATCCAGCTAGCAACCCTGCTGAAGGCCGATTGGGTTGTTCTTGAAAAAGACCAGGGTTTCCTGTAATATTCAAGGTCAAGCCTATGTATATGTTCTTGAAAACTTGTGGAATTCTCCCTGTTAATTCAATGTTCGACAGGTTCAATACTCTAAGACTCACCATAGATGATAAAGATGCTGGAATTTGTCCTGTCAACCTGTTATTGGAAAGATCTAATGTTTCTAAATTATTCGGGTTCGACAGAGAGATAAGAATGTTGCCTCTCAGAGAATTATGGCTGAGATTCAGAAAGTTCAGCTTCATATTACGGTAATCAGGTTCTTGTGTATTTGTTCCGTCAAGGTAATTGCAACTCAAATCCACATATATCAGTCGTGACAAATTTGATAGCTTATCTAGAATGTTTCCCTTGAATCCATTATTTGACAGCTTCAAATACTGCAACTGGAGAAGTTTTGGCAGCACATGAGTAAGCCTGCCTCCCAAGTGGTTGTTTCCAAGATTAAGTAACCAGAGTTTAGTACAATTTGCTAGCTGCTCTGGGACTGGGCCATTAAGAAAGTTGACATTCATTTCTAGCCCTGTCAAGTTTTGGGCATTCGAAACAGTAGAAGGGATTTTACCAGCCAAGTTGTTATTACCTATGCTTAACCAAATCAAATTTCTTGAGAAATTCCGAGGTATGTTTCCAGAAAGCAAATTGGAGGTAAGGTACAGAGTCTTCAGATTGCTCAAAGAAAACAGTTTAAGAGGAATGGATTCTGATAATTCATTGTAGCTGAGATCAAGATATACTAGACCTCCGATGGATGACAGCCCATGAAGTATACTTCCAGAGAAGCCATTGAAAGAGAGGAACAGAGTTTCCAATTTGGCAAGATTGCTAATGTTATCAGGAATTGGGCCACTAAAACTGTTGTCTTTGAGGACAAGAGAAGTCAAATTGGTGCATTTAGTAAGCTCTTGGGGGAATCTACCATCAAAATGGTTGTGGGAGATATCTACTTTTTCCAACTTTACACCCCCAAAAGCTGCCAACCCATCAAGATTATTATGTGCGGCAATCAATGTCTTGAGCTCTCTCAAATTTTGAATTTGGTCCGCTAAATCTCCTTCCAAATTGTTGTGAGATATGTCCAGGGATTCCAATTTCTGAAGAGGGTTAAGTGAAGGAAGGGTGCCTGACATGGAAATGTTACTGAGATTCAGGGAAACCAAGTTCATACAAGACCCAATATCCCCGTCTGATGGGGTTGACGGGATTATTTGACAGGTCAAGAAATTCAAGGGCCCGCAACTTACACACAAACTGCCAAGTACTTTGATAAAACGCAAGTTTAGACAAGTGGAGTTCTACTACATCTCCCTTATTTTCACTGCAGTTTACACCAGCCCATTGACATGGGTCAGAATTTAAAGCAGCATCTATACAGATAGATGAACAAGCAGAGGGCTTTTTCATGACTTCAATTTGTGTGGAGTTAAAGACCGAATGCAGCAGTCAGACACGACAGAATCAATAACAGGCTGAGAACAGAAGAAAATGTGTGCAAAAATACCTCATTTTAGCAGCCTTATGAAACCAAGCATGAAAGTTCTTGTTGGGTCTGTGCCTGCAGCATGGATTTCGTTTGCCACATAGCTGAAAGTAAAAGTGTGCTATGAATGTGCTGCACAAAGTTTTGATAAATTTCCCCGTACAATTCTAACCTCGGGACCCACGCGGACTCAGAATTCGATTTTTCACCCTTTGTAAAAAGGCGCTGTCCATTCAGGCATGTTCGAATTCTATAGGGGTGGTTAATGTACGTATGTTTGTAGTATCTTTGAAAAGAAATAGGGAATAGTGAAATCACTCTATTATAGACTATAAAAGAATCTTTTTAAAATTTTATATCTATTATATTTTAATTCATGAATAGTGTAAGAGACGACTAATATAGAGTTCAAAGTGCTATGAAATGTTGAGCTCTTTTTTTAATATATTTCAATTATTAAGGAAAATTTAGTTGTATTTTTTTTTTCCTAATTTTTTAATAGTTTAAAAGAATGTTTGACTATTGTTTTAATAGATCTCTTAAGAGGCCTTCCAATCAAGCATTACATGTAGACCCACTCTTCGTATGAGAACAAATGATCATATCAAAGCTCTCTACTTTCCTAGATTTCTTTTCCCTCTTTCCTTTAACTACTTCCCAACCATCTTCTAGTTTTGCAACTTCCTTAACCCACATTGGTGTGGATTTGGAGGATATCTCACCCACTTCTATGTTAATACACCCCCCAAATCCATAGTAATACTTACAGAATCACAACCATCCATAGCACGAGATTTCAAAGACTCAGAAAGCCTTGAAGGATGAAGAGTGGTCCCACTATTTCTCTCCTTATTCAATTCCTTATCCCCAATCTAGCAATGATCCTCCAATCCTCCTATACTCATGTCCAAAGATGATGAATTATTTGTCTTATTTTTTGTTAGTGCCTGTAAAGTCTGAACTCTTGACATCTCATGCCACATCACCATCAAACAAAAGACAAAGAAGTCGGTAAGTGAGTCATGGGTCGAAACCACATGTCAACATACTAAAGTAATTTCAATTATTAACTCCATGAAAATGATAAAATTTTGACTAACTTCACGAATAGATTAAGATAAAATAAAAGTCTAACAAGAGATTTTTCCAACTAGAACTATCAAACACACCATCAGTATCTCACACAAGATATTACATGAAAATCAAAATAATTTCAACAAATAATCAAAAAACAAAAGCTAGCCAATTGTTAGAAGATTTTGACAACCTTGTCGAACACATCAATATATACACACCAAATATTAAGTAAACCAACAAGATTCTTTGTATCACTTTCAACAAAAGGAATAGTACAAGAGCCTTCAATTAGGCTATCATGAGAATGTATACATTTTTACATAACCCTCTGAGTCAAACACTTAGAATAGATATTGTGAAAATATGGCGACTATCCTGACAGGGACTCTTGACACCTATATCCCTCAAGCACACATAGGGTAGGAATATTGTAGGAGTGTATTTCCACCCTACCGCGAAGCAGTTACACTCCTCCGGAATCCTTCCTAACATGAAGGATACCCAGCCCAACTTAAGGCAGTCTAACAATGCAAAACTGACATGAAGTAATGGAATTTTGTGCCTACTCTCAAACAATAAATGAGATGATTTCATTTCATAAAATTTGGACTCCTTAGTCAATAAATATTCTAAAAAGAAAACCCATTGAAAAAATCATATGGTGAACACAAGATGCTTATCAAAGCAAAAAAATAACTATTCTTGCTAACTTGATACTAGGGTATATGCACTAAGATGGGAGACCAAAAAGGTACCACATTCCTTTTTGGGCTCCCAACGGCCATAGTGTATACACACTAAAGCATGTGTGCCCTATAGTGTGCACACGCTATGACTTGGGCAATTCAAAACATAGCGTGTGCGCACTATAGCGCGTGCTCGCTATGTAAAGATTATATTTTTTTTGGTTTCCTTTCAAAGGCCCATTTTTATCCCACAAACCCACGTTTGCAATGAAAGAGAGCTTCCCAGAGCGCATGCGCAAAGGCATTTTTCTTGTTCAATTCATCGAATTAGATAAATAATGGCTCCACGACATCGTCAAGTTCAAATCGGAAGAAGAGGTAAGTATTTTTACAATCCATGCCTCTTATTTCTATTGAAATTTCAGTTTTGAAGTAATTTGTTTTATTAAAATTTATTTTCTTAGATTTTAAGTGTAATTAAGATTTTAAAATTGATTTGTTTTAATTGCCAGGAAGAAATGATTTGCCTAAACAAAACCTTCAACCAAACCCTTCATCTTCTCCTCATGAACAAATGAATGAAGAAAATAACCAAGAAAATGAACCTCAACCGCATCCACAATCGATAAACCTCCTCTTGGAATACAGGAAAATTTGATGAACCAAATTGAGAGAGGGAAAAAAGAATTAGAATCTTTAATTAGGAGGTTAAAAGATTCTATTGCTACAAATCCTGGAAGGGAAAGACTTGCAAAATCATTGGAATCAATCTTGACCCACATAGGCTCAGTTAGTGGGAAACCTAATTATTGGAATGATAAAAGAGAACAAAAATAATATTATGCAAATAAATTGTCATATGAGGACATAAAAAAGAAAAAAAATCACAAAAGATGACATTTGCAAACTCTTTAAACAACCAGGAGACACTGATACTCTTAGAACTATAGCAAAGAGGTTCACAATTCATTAGTGCTTGAATGAAGACATAAAATAAACTTTTGGGAGAGATGGTGGATGGTCTTTGATTCCCCTTCGTGTAACAATCATGAGTTTCCTATATATTTATTGAGGAAACTCTATCATGATTTTGTACTCAAGGAGGTGCCAAATTATTAAATGAATTTCTAGATTCTCAAGGTAGAGGAGGGGGTCATCATTTGATAGAGTGGGGGCACATCGTGACCCTAACACACCTAGGGTTCCTATTGGCAAGTCATAGGTGGATCATATTAGTATTCCTTTTGTTGTGAAGGAATATGTAGAGGTGGACACACTAGGCACGATTAGTGCTCTAACAGAGACTCCAATTTAGTGTGCCACTCTTTTAGTTGAGGGTCACCATGGTCAATCTTTGAGGGGGCATATTTGTCGGCCATGTGGATTCTTGTGCACATTTGGTACTGCCGAGAGAGAGGAAGAGGATCATGGAACGATGATTGATGAATTTCTAAATATGACATTTGACATTGACACGCAGGTAAATATTTCCAAGTTCATTAAATTTATTTGATCATATTTATTTATAAAAGAATAACTAATTAATTTAGTATCTATTGATTATGATCAAAATTCAGGGCAAGAGTGTCAGTGGCAATAGCAATAATTCTCCAGTCCCCTTCTACACTTCGTCCTCAAATCCACAAGTATGTATTGAATAAAGTATTTTAATTAATATATTTGATTATTATGTAATTATATAAATGATTGTATCATAACTTATTGTGCATGTGCATTAGTTCACTGGTGGACCATCGACATTCACAATAGACAACAAAGGGCATTGTGCCACTTTCCTTGAGGTATCTTTTTTTGCATGTTAATTTAATTTACTTGATTATATTTAATTAATAAATGAATGAATAACCAAATTACTAGATAAATTATGATCAAAATCCAGAGGCAGAGTGGTCATTGCGGTGATCACATTCCTTCACCTAGCTTTGTGACATCATCATTGAGTCCAAGGTATATATGTAATAATGCATTATAATTAACATGGTAGTAGTACATTCTTATATGAATGGTTGTCTTATAAATTTCCATGTGTACATGTGCACTAGTTTAATGTTGGAGCTTCGACATCAACACCGCATACTGAAGGACGTGGTGGAACCTTCACAAAGGTACCATTTATTCATTAGTAGGGTTGTAAAAAATATATGTAATCTTGATAACTACATGTGTGTGAGTGATTTACACCTTCATGAAATTACAAGATTAACTAAGAACAACAAGAATTAGAGCAAAATAATCTAGCAAATGCACAATTAATCTATCAACATCTCATGGATCTCTAAAATAAAGTGGTAAATGAGGCTCTCAGCTATGATCCTCACTAGTGACACTCTAAAGATGAGAATTAAACTAAGAATGATATGTAAACTAGATCTAATTATCAAATTCTAGCTCTATTTGATAAGAAATATACAAAATGATCAACAATTTAGCTAATTAGCAATGACAAATGATAAGTGAGTGGTGTGGATGCAAATTGCAAGAGCTTTGCTGCAATTCAAAGATATGGAGTGGATGATTAATGCCTCAAAATGCCTTCTATTTATAGGATTTTCCCAAGGGTAGGGGGTAGAGTGAGATAACCATGGTTATGCTTGGGTAAGGTCAATTGGCTTTGCTTTGTCCATAAATGGGGGGACAAACATTTAAATGGTTTCAAAAGGCTAGACCATTTCAACAAAAGTGAGTGATTTGTGTCCATTTTGTCTCCTTTTTTGCTTTGTTGAAGGAAATTAGTATTTATTAATTAATTAAAGTAATTAAATTTAGCCATGAAGGGTAAGAGGTTCATTTTGATTTTTCATTTCAACAACTATGTCATTAATTGAATTTAATCAATTTCTTAGTGTTTTTCCCCTTTTCAAGCTTTATTTAATCATTTAATCATTTAATTGAATTTTCCTTTGATTTGAATTGCCTTTGTTCCATTTATTGATTTTTCGTGCTATTTTGATGATTTGATTGCACTTTTTGATTGATTTAAGCCTTTGCCAATTTTCCATGTCTACAAATGCCCCTCTTTGAGTCGATGTGCGAAGAACACCGATTCAAAGATTCCCTTAGTATGATGATCTGATTCAGGTCCTGGTTCTGATATGCCTCTGATCGTTCTAATTGATGTACTTCCTGATGATGATAATGTGCCTCTGATGATGGTGCTGATATGATTCTGATGCCTCTGATATGATACTAATATGATATGGGTCCTGATTTGATGATAGGTCCTGGGTTCACTGATAAAGGTCCTGGGTTGATTGATTGCTGATATGTTGATAGGTTTGATATGATAACTTGATTTGATATTGATTTTTCTCCTAATATGATATTGATTTGCCTCCTGATATGAAACTGATATGATATGATAATTTGATATGATACGATATGATATGCCCCACTGATAAATGTTTTTGATGTGATGCCAATTTGATACTCTGATGCCCCCTCAGAAATAAAACATATTAATTCCTTGATTTGAAAGATTTTGAGTAGTTAGAATATGTTTTGATTTCTAATACCGTTTGAAAGAAATAAGCAAGTTTTATTTATGCCCCGGCGAATGAAGATGTCATATAATAGGTCCAAAGTGCATTTTTAAGTGTTTATTAGGACCAATTTCACCTTAAATAGGGTAAAACCCCTCATTTTACTATTCATTTTCACCATTCCCTTTTGAGATTTTAGCTCTGATTTTAGCCCTTTTGACACGATGGTGGTCCCACATCGCGAGCATCGGTTTGAGAGAGCGCGCCGATTCGGTCGGAGAGCGAACGATGGTCCTCCGATATGTCATTCAAATTTTCCTCATGTTTCTAAAGTTGCATTTATGACCTCATTTAATGCATTTTAAAATTTTGATTCTGCGTTTGTGAAAAGAAATGTCGCCTCCGTGCATTTTAATTACGCCTGAAAAATTTAAATGTCGCCTTTGGTAAATTTAATATCGCCTTCCTTATCTCTGTTCACGCCTTTAGAAAATCATTTATCGCCTGCGGACAATTTAATATCACCTAGGGTTTAAGCATTTTTAATTGTTTATCGCGTGAAAATCTTGAATAATAAAATGTCGCTTGCTGAAAATATGATATCGCGTCCGTGAAATCAAGTCACATGGATGATTAAAATCATGCGTATGGAGAATTAGATGTCACCTCTGGTAAAAGAAATGGCGCCTGAAAGAAAAGTCGCGTAAGTGAAATTTTTTTTATGTTTGAGACTTTTCTATGACGTCTGATTGCTCGATTGCGTCAACTTGATTGATATCGATCACGTCAATGAATTCAATCGAATGTTCAGTTAGGGTGTTCCCCTTGTTTGATTTCAACAATGAATTAGGACATTGGTAACTATGATATCGAAGAATAAGGTAAATCAATCTTCATCACGAATGATAGGTCATGGATCTAATCGTCCATTCATTTTATTCTCCAATGCTTAGAGACATAAAACTAGGATCATCCTTCCTCAATGCTTAGAGTTAGGATTGGTAGGTCTGATAGGTATATTTAAATTGATGACTATGATTGATTGTTTGATTTCCTGATATTAGGTTACTCATGTGATTCCATTGTTTTGATTAAACAGGAGGATGTCCCTGTTCTGTACCTCCGGACTATACCACATTGGGTGATGGAGCTTAGGGAGCAGTTGACTGACGCCGAGAGGTGAGTGATTAGGCGCTGCAGTTTATTATGTGTATTAGAGCTTCCTCGGTTCCAGATGAACTGAGGTTTGATTATCGCTGTCGCAGAGCGTTGGCACTCTGAGACAAACACTTTTTGGCTGCCACAGGGAGAGATGACTATTACTCCTGAGGATGTATATAAATTGTTACGGATCCCGACTCATGGAGAGATAGCATATTACGATGCAGTATATGATGGGACGTATTGTCGACGAGTATTCGGAGATCCTTCTATAGGTGATGATTGCATCCTATGGCCTCAGTTTGCTTCATTTCCTATTTTACCAGCGTTGTTAGGTGCGATCATTGGTGGTGTGTTATTACCTGATCATCGGGGTCATAGATTTTCAGTAGGTTGGGGCAGGATTATCGAGGATTTGCTACATCAGCCTCAATTCTTTGATTGGGGATCTTGTGTGCTTGCACAACTTTACCATGATCTTCATGAGGTGGTTTATAGGAGATCAGCTTCGTTATCTGTTGGGATTCATATTTTGCAGCTTTGGATATGGGAGCACTTACCAGTTAGTCATCCTATATCAGAGCGAGATCGACCTTTAGGATATCCTTTTGCATGGCAGTATACTGGGATGGTGACACAGCATCACTTGGGTCATTTGGAGTATTGGCGGCGATAGATTGATGATATGGATGAGGTCTATTGGAGACCATATGTCGAGGTCAAGGATTGGAGAGAGGATAGCTTGGAGTTACCATATATGTTTGCTCCTTGATGGATGATCAGTAGGATCGACTCTGTTCTTGAGAGATTCTTGGCAGGTAGAGTACTACGGTAGTTTGGGCGGATTCAGCCTATGCCTCAGGGATCTGTAGTTTATGCTCGTTCTAGTGTAGAGAGGGCTACTTGGGGACACATGCCTTCATATGATGATGCTATTGAGCAGATATCATTGCTTGGTTATATGGACTGGGATATGAGGTTACACATTAGAGATACCGGGGTTACTCAGGAGTATCTAGCTTGGTTGATGGAGCATCCTATGCCTTGATTTACAGACCCTACAGAGCCAGTGCCTGGGAGAGATGATGATGGTGATGATGTCGGTGGTGGGAGGAGATGCAGAGGTAGACCACGAGGTAGGGTGGTGATTAGACTCAAAGGACAAGCGAGAGATATACAGATACAGGCACCACCTCCTCCTCCTTCTCGTCCTGCAGTAGCACAGAGACAGAGGATAGATCGTTAGGATCATGTGAGGGCTGCTAGGCAGGATCCAGTTGCAGGATAGGATACGGGAGCAAGATTACCGCAGGCTACCATGGATGGTCAGGATACAGGTGCATAGCAGATGCCAGTAGCTTTTACCTGTGATCGGGGAAAAGCTCCTATAGATACAGGTGATCCTCAGAGTACTTATGAGGTTGGTGAGAGTTCTAGTACTACCCAGCTGCGAGCAGATGTGGGAGCATTACAGATAGAGGTATCACAGATGTCTTCGATGATTCAGCAGTTAGTATCAGGTTTGGCTCCATTGGTTCCTCTCCTTGTTGCTATGGTTGGTCAGATGCCTCTTCAGCCGCCTCAGCAGCGTCCATCACAGCCTCCTCCAAGACCTCCTCCCAGTGGTGACGAGAGTTGAGCTATGAGTGCTCTTGTTGATCATTTGTGTACTGATGTTGAGATACTTGATGTTGTACCATATTCTTGTGACCTTGGTGTCACCTTTCCAGTTGTACTTTGATACTTGTTTGACATTGATGCCCTTGTTGATGGGCGATTATAGAGTTGATTTATGATATCATTGTTATACTTGATGCGTTGAGTTTTTGAGTAGACATGTGATATGAGGACATTTATGATCTTTCCTGCTTTTCTTCTTGATGATATATGAGATTACCTTTAGATGCTGCTATATGTGTTTATCTAATGCATTTGTTTTGGATGAATGTGTCTATGGATGCAATGTATCTTATGTATGATATAGATAGATGGAGGCATTTCCTTCTTCATGTATGGATGCAAGTTTTTTTGTTTTGATATGTTATTTCTCATGTATGCAATCTGTATGTATGCACATGTAAATGATTATTTCCTTCTTTTCCTTGATAATATATCTATGTAATGATTAATGATATGGAATGAATGCAAAAAGTATAATCTCATATTTTTATTGTAGAAAAGATGATACTGAGGTGATGTTGTCCTTGCTGATTTGACCTTGTTGATGATGTTATGTACCCCCTTTTTGATGCAAAATGAAGCCCATGGGAAAAAAATGCATGTGCAATTAATCTAACATGAGAATGCATTTAACCTTTTATGAATGCAGCTAAGTGTCACTAGCTTTTAGCAAATAAATGCCTTGAGGATATATTTTCATCATTGAGCACTTGGGACCGGAAAGTCAATACAATCACCACTGCCCACTGACATGATGATATGAATATCGCTTTTTATTGCTCATATGGTAACCTCCATTTTGCTTTCCCATCGGTCTCGTTGATACGACTATCATTGATTACCAACAATCATGAGAGTACGAATACCGATTTTGTCAAATTCTATGTTGCAAGTGGATTTTGGCATTTAGATATGAAGAATCTAAATATCCAAGGTATCTGGTTGCGTCAGCAAACAAAGGTTAACTCATTGTTTTATAAGATAATCCTCGATGGTTCTTTGATGACCATGTCTTTAGATGAATTCTCATAAGGCAATGAATCTTCCTCCAAACATTCACTTCATAGTTAAGAAAAAAAATATCATGTCTCCATCATTGCCAATCTAGTCGAAACATCATTGATTAGCTAAAAAGACTTGATACAAATTGAATTAATGTAAGTAAACAGATTTTTAACCAACTTTTCAAAAGAATCTATCTAGGTGTTTTGCATTGTTTTCTGATCTTCAAATAATATTTCCAAGTGTTTTGATCATGGAATGATGTTTGATTTTTAATCCTAAATAATAAGTCAATTTAGGCTCAAGGATTTTGTTGTGGTAGTCAACTTCTTGGTTAGTAAACAATGATATCAATCAAAGGTTTACAAAAATCTGATCTCATTTCTGAAAATGTTGATCCCTTTCTGCTTATGACTGAATGTTGCTCATTTGAATCCTTTTTGAGGTACCCACTTTCCAATCTGTTTATGCTGCCCCCAAGTGTTTGATGTATCAGTTTTGACAACTTTGGGCAATGCAAAGGATGATGCTACAAAATGTTATTATGACTATGTACAAATGACGGATGCAATGAAGGTTTAGACAAATGGGATGATGAGATGCATTATGTACACATGTGACTAGGAAAGAAATGACTTAAGGGAACCAAAAGTGCTTGTTGCCAAGTTTTCACCTTTGGGTGCTCTCTTTTTTTTCTTGCTACCGAGGCGCCTATTGCTAGGTTTTCACCAAGGCACTTTTTTCTTTTTCACTTTTTTTTTGTATTTTTCATTTTTTCATTTTTTTGTATTTTTCATTTTTATTTTTATTTTTATTTTTTTTCTTTATCACCTTGGCGCCTATTTGCTAGGTTTTCACCAAGAGATAGTTTTTCAAATGTTTTTGCTTTCTTCATGCTCAATTTTCCACTGTTTTTTATCTTTCTTCTTTTCCAATGTTTTTGGATTTTCCATTTTCAAATGTTTTTGTATTTTCAAGATCCCTTTTCAACTATGTACAATAATTATGATGCTCTGTCATCTGATACTCTTTATACTCTTTCATCTACTTTAGGTGTAGAACCTCTTCAAATGAATGCTATTTATGGGTTCTTGTAACTCTTCACCATTACAATCTGATAACTTATATGTTCCAGTTCCAAAGGATGACACTATCACAAATGGGCCTATCCAATTAGCTTCCCACTTTCCTTTCTTTTCCCTTTCAGCTTGATTTTTGGGATTTTCTCTTAGTACCAAGTCTCCTACTTGAAAAGTTCTTGGTTTGATATGTTTGTTGTAATTGCGTGCAATCCTGTTTTGATAAACTCTTAAATGCTCATAAGCTTGAGTCTGGTGTTCCTCTAACAATTCCAATTGTTATAGTCTGGCAATCCTATAATCCTCATTAGTGATCAATCCTCTTAATGAAACTCGTAAAGATGGAATTTCAACTTCTAATGGTAGAACTGCTTCGGTTCCATAGACTAAAGAGAATGGGGTGGCTCCTGTAGGTGTTCTGATACTAGTTCTGTAAGCCCATAGTGCGGGATTTATTTGCACGTGCCAATCTCTTCCTGATTTGTTAACTGATCTTTTTAATATTTTGAGGATATTTTTGTTCGTTGCTTCAGCTTGTCCATTGCCTTGTGGATAATAAATGGATGACGAATGATGTGTAATGTGAAATGTCATACAAAGTTCATCAATATCCTAATTTTTGAATTGTTTCCTATTATCCGTGATAATGGCATGTGGAATACCATAGCGACAAATTATGTGGTTCAAAATGAACATTGAAATTTGTTTGCCAGTTGCTATTGTCAATGGAACTGCTTCCACCCATTTGGTGAAGTATTCTGTTGCTGTGATGATATACTTGTGTCCGTTTGAAGATGGAGGATGTATGATTCCAATCAAGTCAAAACCCCATTGATAAAAAGGCCATGGTGTAATGAATGGGTGTAATTCTTGAGCCGGTGCATGTATCATGTTACCATGATATTGACATTTGCTGCATGTCTTCACAAATTGACAAGCATCCTTTTCTAATGTTGTCCAAAAGTACCCTAAACGAAGGATTTTCTTAGCTAGATTAAGACCGCTTGAGTGTGAACCGCAAATGCCTTCGTGGACCTCGCGTAAAGCTAACTTAGACTCTTCTTCCTCTAGACATCTAAGTAACGTCCCATCAAGACCCTTACGATACAATGTGTCTGAAAGGATTAGGTAACGGGCGGCTTGGCGTATGAAGTTACATTTTTGGGCACGAGTTTGGTCTATGGGGAGTATTTGGTCTTTAAGGTAAGTATAGATGGGTCCATACCAAGGAGAGTCATGTCCATGTAAAAGAGCAACAATTTGGGTGTCAGGAAGGTTGAATGCCGGTTTTACCAACTCTTCCACCAAGAACTCATACTTCTCATTTTGATCTGGTTTTTGTAACAATGAAGCCAAGGTAGCCATGGCATCTGCTGCTCTATTCTTTTCTCTTGGAATCTGTTCAAATGTGATCAAAGCAAAGTACTTCTTCCATCCATCAATCAAGTTTTTATATTTCATCAATGTTATATCTTTGGTATTGTATTCATTATTAACCTGATTGATTATGAGTTGGGAATCCCCATACACTTGTAATTCTGCAATATTCCATTCCAAAGCCATTTTGATGCCAATGACTAATGCCTCATATTCCGCTATGTTATTGGTGCACGGAAATAAGAGTTTATAGGACTTTGGAATGGTGTACCCTTGAGGGGTAACCAATAATATACCTGCTCTAGAACCTCCTTGTGTGTAAGATCCATCAAAATATAATTTCCATGTCTTTGCTTCTATGTTGACAATTTCTGCATCTAGAAATTCAATTTGCATGGTTTGTGTAGAGTCCATTGGGTTATCTGCTAAGTGGTCTGCTATCACTTGTCCTTTAATTGCTCTTCTATCAACATATTCAATGTCAAATTCACTTAGGATCATGACCCATTTTTCTATTCTACCTGTTAAGGCAGTTTTACTTAGCAAGTATTTGAGAGGATCAATCTTGGCAATTAATTTGATCTTATGCATCAACATATAATGTCTTAGTTTTTGAGATGCAAAAACTACTGCTAGACATGCTCTTTCCATGAATGAATAATTTAGTTCATATTTTATTAAGGTTCTACTAAGATAGTAGATTGCCCTTTCTTTTCCTTGCTCATCTTCTTGTGCCAACAATATGCCTAGAGACCTTTCTGTGGCTGATATATATAACAACAGTTCTTTACCCTTGATAGGTGACATAAGAATAGGTGGGTTTATCAAATAAGTCTTCAAAATAGTGAAGGCCTTATCACATTCTTCATCCCACATAAATGTAGTGTCCTTGTGTAGCAATCTGGTGAAGGAGTGACACTTTTCTGCTAATTGAGAGATAAATCTCCTTATTGATTGAATCTTTCCTTGTAGTGACCTCATTTGGCTAATATTTCTTGGAATCTCCATTTCTAGAATGGCTTGTAATTTTTTAGGATCAACTTCAATGCCTTTTGCTGACACTATATAACCCAATAACTTGCCGGATTGGACACCAAATGCACACTTCTTTGGGTTTAATCTAACTTTGAATTGTTCTAACTGAATGAATATTTTTCTTAGGATTTGTAAATGCTCTTCTCTATTGTGGGACTTTGCTAGAATGTCATCCACATAATCCTCTAAGAAAGTGTGCATCATGTCGTGGAAAATAGTTGTCATGGCCCTTTGATATGTAGCTCCAGCATTTTTTAAACCGAAGGGCATGACATTCCAACAAAAAGTACCCCAAGGGAAAGTAAATGCTGTCTTTTCTTGATCTTCAAGAGCAATCTTTATTTGGTTGTAGCCACTAAATCCATCCATTAATGAGTACATTGCGTGACCTGCTATCAGATCCACTATAGTATCAATGATTGGCAATGGGAAGTCATCTTTGGGACATGCAAGGTTTAAATCTCTGAAATCCGTACACACACGGATAGATTTATCATGCTTAGTAACCGGCACAATGTTAGAGATCCAATCAGCATATGCTATTGTTCTTATGAACCCCACCTTTAACAATTTTTCCAATTCTGCCTTGACTAGGAGAGCCACATGTGGGTGCATTTTCCTTAGTTTTTGCTTCACAGGTTTAACTCCGGGTCTAACATTCAGATGATGCATTATGAAATCAGGATCCAATCCAGGCATATTAGCATATGACCATGCAAAATTTACTTGTTGTTCTTGGAAGAATTTGATAAAATCTTCTCTTTCAAGAGATGTAAGTGATGTAGCCAAGTGTACGACCTTTGGCTCTAGTTCTGTACCAATGTTAACTTTTTCTGTTGGTTCTATAAGAATAGATGACTGTTCTTCTTCATGTTCAGGCAAAGTATCCAATCTCTCTTCTAATGGTGCCACAGTTAGGTTTTCACCAAAAGAAACATCTTTTATTTTCATTGTTTTTGGTTCTAATGGTGCCACAGTTGGGTTTTCACCAATAGAACTTCTCATTTTTTATTTTTTTTCATTTTTTTCTTTTTTTGACTAAGAGATTGGACCCTTGTTGTTGTCATTATGTCTGTATTGAGTTCGTTGGTGAAAGAGTGTTCAACCGCATTGAGATATTGGTTTGTTGCTTGGTCATTTGGGAAGTAAAGTAAGTCATGTGGTTCGGTTTGATCCCAATCAATGAGGTCCGGGTGCATCAACATTAAGGAGTTATTGGGTAAGGTATCATCAATAGGATTTATGGACATGACTTCGTTTGATGGTTCATACATTGTATCATTTAGATCTATGATGTGCGCTTCCTCAAGATGATCCATGGAAGCAGGGTCAAAGTCCCCTTCACTTGAATCCTCGTCGACCTCTACGGGAAACAATGTGGGAAAAACCACAAGCGGGTTAAAACTAACGTTTGAATTTCCCTCCTCTGAAGGTGTCCAAAATGTTTCTATCCATGCTCCACTACTAGATGCTTGTTCTATATTAGGCCTTTGAGTAGGAGATTCTTCATTAATTGGAGCATCTTGTTTTGGGATTTTTGCATAAGTATGTATAGAAATGACTT
Organism: Chamaecyparis obtusa; assembly: GCA_027943335.1. Taxonomy (NCBI): domain Eukaryota; kingdom Viridiplantae; phylum Streptophyta; class Pinopsida; order Cupressales; family Cupressaceae; genus Chamaecyparis; species Chamaecyparis obtusa. Next base: position 1,744,615 of record BSBK01003030.1, read on the forward strand.
CTTTATCTTGACATGACTCATCTGATAAAGTATCCCATTCATAATCCCTAGAGTCATCACTATCTCCTTCGGATTCTAATGCATTTATTTGAGGATGAAAATCATGCATTGGACTTGAACTTTCTCCCTTATATTGGAAACCTACTCCAGATTTTTCATGACTTGCCCTCCAAATAGGTTCAATAGGTTCTAATAATCCTCTATTTCTTTGGCCTAGGGGTCCTCTTCCTTTGTATCCCATCTTTTGCATAATATCAAATCCTTTCCCATATTGTTCGGTTTGTATATTGACATGCTGAATTCTTTCCATGGGAGTGTCTAAGGTATCATCCTCGTCATGATAAAGCCATTGAAGGACATCATCTTCTTCCTTATCCCATGTTGCTTTGCTATCTTCCCTCACAAAATAAGAATTATACTTATGCGGAAGATGTTCTTTTGAGGGTTTACCATGTGATTTGGGAGACATGGGCATGTCAAATAGAGAAACTGAATATTCTCCTACCCCTTTTGAACTAATCTTGCATTGTTTGTCAAATTTGTTCATCATCTCACTCATGTATTGGTAATGATCTTCTTTAGCTTGTTCTTTTTCCTCTTTAGTAGGTTTGTAGATCACTGTCTCCAATTTAGGTGCTACATATGGACTTTCCATTACATTTGGACCCTCGTAGCTCACTTTTTCCTTGCCCTTAGTTGATGTAGTTGAGCTAGCTTGAAGAGGATTTTGTGCATCTTCATTGGTGATTCTTGGAACAACTCCTTCATGATTATGTGGAATGTATAATTCATGCAAGGGTTTGAGTGCATTACAATATTGAAATGGATTTGAGTCTCCTCCAACTATGATTTCTTCACCCATGTATGGGAACTTGATGCATTGGTGGTATGTGGATGGGACAACTTGCATCTCATGAATCCATGGTCTTCCCAATAAGATGTTATAGGTTAATTTCATGTCCAACACTTGACACTTGGTTTCCTTCTTGACTGGTCCCACTTGGATGGGCAACACAATCATGCCTTTAGAAGCTCTTTCAGCTTCGTCGTAAGCTTTTATGGTGATTTTCTTTATAGGGTCAATGAAAGACTCGGATAGACCTAAGGATTTTACAAGACTCAATGTGCATATGTTAAGACCAGCCCCTCCATCAATAAGGGCTCTTTTGACTCTATGCCTTTCGATCAAAACCTCTATATGTAATGGAAAATTTTGAGGATGAGTTATAGACATGTTGTCTTGATCGGAAAATGAAAGACAATGAGGAGCCATGAGATGTCCTACCATATTTTGAAACTTTTCTTCCCCTAAGGTAGTAGAAACATGTGTCTCTTCCAAAGCTTTTTCCAAAATCTCTTTATGATTCGGTGACAACTTCAATAACTCTAAGATTGAGATTTGTGCTGGAGTACATTGCAATTGGTCCACCAAACTATAAGGCCTTGCTGCTGTAGGAGGTTGTTTGACCACAATGTTGGATTGTGGGATATTGATGTTTTGAGGGACTATCCCTTGTAAAGTCATTCTAGAATTCTGCCCTCTTGTAATAACATTTGTTGCTTCCTTTTGAGGCTGTTCATTAATGATTATAGCATTAACAATATAATCATATGATGGCGCAAAGTTGAGATTATTGGCACTTTGTTTCTTGCCATTTGATGACTCACCTTTATCATGTTTGTAAAAAGGTTGTTTGAAGGCCGTATGATCTTCATTATTTTGGGGTCCATCAACAGTGATTATGTTATTATCTATCAAGTCTTGCACCACATTCTTTAATTGTAGACATTAATTTGTAGTGTGCCCCCGAATCCTATGATATTCACAATGATGCTTAGCATCCCACCAACCCAGCTTGTGGTCTGGTTCATAAGGCTTAATAGCGGGTAATGTAATAACATTGTTATCCATGAGAGCCTTTAATGCAGTTTCAAGTGATTCTCCCAAGGGTGTAAAGTGTCTTGAAGGAGTGGGCTTCAAATATTTATCATACTTGCTGTTTTGATCCTTGTTTCCTTGATTATTCTTGTTGGCATTGTTGTTGTTGTTGTTGGAAGGTGCATTATATGCTTGATTAGTATTATTCACTTGATTTGGTGTCTTTGTAAAGGCAAATGGAATCACCTTCAAGTTGCTAGATTCCACTACACCATCATTAACAATGCCTTTGTTGTTATTCTTTGTAGCATAACGGCTATTGTTATTGTACCAACTTTTATTTTGATTGTTGTTATTGTTGGTATTGTTGTTGTTGGAGTTCGAGTTATTCTTATTTTCCTTGTACAATTTCAACTCTCCACTCTTAATCAACACTTCTTCCATTGTAATTCCATTATCAATCAAATCTTGGAAGGTTTTAGGACATTGCATCCTTAGTCTATAATTCAGTTCACTTCTTAAACTGTTAATAAAGATATCCATTTTTTCTTTTTCCGATACACTTCTTGGATATCTAGCAAATGCAGTCCTCCATCTTTGCAAGAATGTGAGGAAGGCTTCTCCGTCTTGTTGCTTCGTGTTACATAACATTATCATTGTGACCTCATGTTTGATGTTATAAGAGTAATGAGTCATGAATTTAGAAGCTAATTCTTCAAAGGATTTTATGTCGGATGGTAGTTTTGAAAACCAATCCATGGCCGTTCCTCCCAAGCTCCTTGGGAATAGTCTCATTAAATAGGTTGATTCATGCATGAATTCAAGAATCAATGCACAAAACCCCCAAAGATGATCATGTGGGTCAGATGTTCCTTCATACCTCTCATATTTAGGAAATGTTACATTAATGGGAAAAGGCACCATGACCAAACTCTTATTGAATGGAAAAGGACATAATGTTTCAATAGAGAAAGGCTTAGGAGCCCCGTTTTGTTTCAAACTGTCAATTTCCATTTGTAATGCCTTGAATTGTTCCCTTATTGCTTCCATAGGGTCTTCTATTTCCTTGGGCTTTAATTGTTCTATGTCAAAATCTTTAGGTAGCTTTACCCCCATTTGTATCAAGTCCATGAAGTGTTTTTCTTTATCCATAAGCATGGTCTTTTTCATTAGTTCTATGAAATAAGGGCATTGTCTTGCCTCTAACGCTCTTTCAACCATGGCTTCTTCCATAGTTGGGGGTAAGTTTGTATTATGCGGAGGAAGTAAGTTGTTGCCTTGTGAATTTGCCTCTTGGGAATTAGTATCTCTTCCTCCATTATTAGAATTTCCTTGATTGTTGTTAGGATCCATACCCCCATTCATGTTGTTCCCTTGGTTGTTGGGATCGGTATTTCCTAGGGTACCGCTAAACATCTTGTTAATGTCCTTTGCCTTAGCGGGTTTTTCAATCACTCGTGAAGTAATGAAAGTGTTCTTCAGAAATGGGAGCTCTTCTCCATTGTAGGTCCCGTCTATTTGTAATGCTTTCCTTATAGAGAGTGATCTTATAATAACAAGCATGAACAAACTTTAAGGGTATGTTGACTTTCTTCTCTTGATAAGCTAGTTTTTGGAATAAGGTAAAGATTTTTGATCAATTTTAAATGGTTTAAAATTTTAATGATGTTTTGATCAATAACTTTGGAATATCTTGTTTGAAAATAGAAAAACAATCTCAACACACACATCAATTGGGTACCATATCCCTAGAATGCTCTAATGTGTGTATTTTTGAACATTTTCACAGGTTGAAACATAAGAATAGCTTCCACGCAATCTACCTAGCACATAATTGGTTCGTAAACATGGCTCTAATAGGTAGTTTTGCTATTTTACCGTTATGTAGTAAGTTTTCTGTTCAAAATAGATCTTAGCTTTTCATCCCCCAAGTATGTTAAGGGGCTTCCCACACGCACCGAAGCACGATTTTGCGCAATCTGTTAAGACTACTAGAGGAAGTCCGAAAGAGCTAAAATCCTTTTTTTCGTGCACCCCATTAAGGATACACGCGTTTCATTTTATAGTGGGTCGGATTCTCACGGTAAAAGTAAGTGTATCCCACTTTGGGCTGTCCCTCTCACCAGCCCTTTTAAGGCAATCTCGGGAGGCAAGCCCACTAAGTTTTAAACATGTTCATTTGAAAGCATGAAAAGTGGATTTTGTAGAGCAAGTTTGGGAATTTGATTCACTCAAAGAGTGAAGAGCATATCCCTATTGCTTTTCCCTTATCCCAAACACTCACAATCAATTTGGTTCTTTTTCAACCCCGTGACAAAGGGGTTCTTAGAATTGAAGTGTTTATTTTTTTCCTTTTATGATTAAACTATGTTTTGAACTTTGAAATGCCACAAGCTAAGGGAATGTGAAAGCTTGATGAGAGAAATACCTCAAACGATGCTAGCAAAGGCTAGGCGCATTTTTAAGTAGTAGATTTCTCATTTTCTCTCCAAATCCTTCCCTTACCTTAGCAAAACGTTCCCTCCACCAACAAGTTAGTCAGCACAATACAAACAAAGTGAGGGGAAACTAAAATCAAAAGCTTAAAATGATATAGTTGATTATGCTTTTGATTCTTTTTATCAAAATACTTGAAAAATTCTTACAAACTTAAGGACTAAACTCCCAATTTAATGATACGTATTTTTGTTTGTAAGCATCTACAATAGCAATGTATTTAGCATATAATTCTACCTCCTTTTCTAAATCATTGTTGAGAACAAAAGTAGAGTGTACCTGATTTTCTTTCCTTATCCTCTTAGAGATCAATTTCTCCTCTAAGTTATGCCTTCTCTCTGGTTTTTGCACTTTCTTATGACAGACCATGCTCTTGAGACAAAAAAATGACCGTGAAGTTAGAATACAGTCATCATTTTAACATTTTTGATAAAATAGAGAACATATAGCCACGCGACATTATCCAGACTACAGGCGAGATAAAATTTAATAAAGACGTGACTACTTTAACTGCGAGCGTCACCAAAAGGGGCTCAAGCGAGATTAAAATAAGCAAATGCGATATCAAATTTTAGCTAAGCATGAAATATTTATTAGACGTGACAACAGTAATTATTCTGATAAAATATAAATGCTCAATCAGGCGACATTGTCTATGCTGAACGCGAGATCTAATTTAATAAAGACGTGATTACTTTAATCGCGAGCATCACCATAAGGGGCTCAAGCGAGATTAAAATAATCAGGTGCGATATCAAATTGTAGCAACGTGTGAAATCTTTATTATAAGCGACAAACTAATACTAAAAATGTGACATTTCATTAATCAAAGGCGACATTCAAAATCAATGAAGCGAGAAATTAAATGAATAAGGCAGAGTACTCCCTTTACACCAGGCATAAAATGATTCCTCGGCCGTGACTTTTTAATTCTGTCCACGCGACATTTAAATGACCAAAGGTATCAACTGTTTGTCCATGACGCGAGAGTTTGATTTCTGCAGGCGTGATTTCTTTCGCCAGAAGCGTGATTCTGCAGGCTGAAAAGTGTAAGAGTTCAAACTTCAGGCGATATTTTAATTATTGTGCGTGACATCTCTTTGATTTAGGCATGACTTCTTTACCGGTAGATGTGATTTCTTTTCTATAACCTGCAAACAGTAAGCAAATTCATGCAATTCTAGCCTAAATTTTGCAAATAACATGGAAATAATGATGAATTTGAGGCCTAGAGCCCCACGGTGGGCGCCATTTGTGTGTGAGTGATTTACACCTTCATGAAATTACAAGATTAACTAAGAACAACAAGAATTAGAGCAAAATAATCTAACAAATGCATAATTAATCTATCAACATCTCATGGATCTCTAAAATAAAGTGATAAATGAGGCTCTCAGCTATGATCCTCACTAGTGACACTCTAAAGATGAGAATTAAACTAAGAATGATATGCAAACTAGATCTAATTATCAAATTCTAGCTCTATTTGATAAGAAATCTACAAAATGATCAACAATTTAGCTAATTAGCAATGACAAATGATAAGTGAGTGGTGTGGATGCAAATTGCAAGAGCTTTGCTGCAATTCAAAGATATGGAGTGGATGATTAATTCCTCAAAATGCCTTCTATTTATAGGATTTTCCCAAGGGTAGGGGGTAGAGTGAGATAACCATGGTTATGCTTGGGTAAGGTCAATTGGCTTTGCTTTGTCCATAAATGGGGGGACAAACATTTAAATGGTTTCAAAGGCTGGACCATTTCAATAAAAGTGAGTGATTTGTGTCCATTTTGTCTCCTTTTTTGCTTTGTTGAAGGAAATTAGTATTTATTAATTAATTAAAGTAATTAAATTTAGCCATGAAGGGTAAGAGGTTCATTTTGATTTTTAATTTCAACAACTATGTCATTAATTGAATTTAATCAATTTCTTAGTGTTTTTCCCCTTTTCAAGCTTTATTTAATCATTTAATCATTTAATTAAATTTTTCTTTGATTTGAATTGCCTTTGTTCCATTTATTGATTTTTCGTGCTATTTTGATGATTTGATTGCACCTTTTGATTGATTTAAGCCTTTGCCAATTTTCCATGTCTACACTACATAATACTTTTGATGTTTCATTTTCATTTATTGACATCAGAGACTCCTCCTTATGTTCATGATACTTTGGATCATTGAGTACCTGCAACAGTAGCTAGTTCTGAAGCACTGACTGAGGTATGAAAGAGATCACTTAATTTTAATTGTTATTTTAATAATTTTTATTAAATTTTATAATGATATTCATGTATGTATTTTAATTGTTATTTTGATCATTGTTGTAGGGACTTATTACTCCAGATTGTCAGTATGTGCCTTCGGTGGATGTACATAGTGACTATTTGCTAGCGGTAAGCGAATATTCTATTTTATGTCATTGTATAATTCAATTTTGATGTATATTAGTTATTGATGCTCCAAAAAAAAAATTATCATCTCGAGTTGCAGAAGAGTCTAGACAGGAGGACTAGTGAGTGCACTTGAAAGACTACAACATCCACTGCATCTCCATTGACATGACGATCGAAGACAACTCAGGGTTTGTTTTCTTCCCCTTGCAGGAAAGGACTAGATTAGGGATATAGATTGTATGCCTATATGGCATTAGTGGACATATTTTTTGTATATTGTATAAGTGACATGTTCTACATCCATTTGGCTTTGAGGAAGCCAATTTAACATCATTGGATATATTCGATGTATGACATTATTGGACATATATATTTGGCTTCATGCCCTATGAATATTTTTTTTTTATGTTTTAGGTATGCAATTCATGTGTCATGTGTATTGATGTATACTAATTTATGTGTATGTGGATGTCTTATGCTTTGTAAATTTGTCATGCCTTAGAAATATGCTTGTATGTTTATTGATGTATATTATTACTGTATGATTTATAATTTATTAGAATATGAATGTTCAATTTTGATGCAGAGGCTAGTGGTGGATTTGAAATCTTCATAGGAGAATATCAGATTTCTCCTTTATTTTATAATAAAACTCTAATCTTTCCTTGAACCAAGGATTAACTCCAAGACCCAACCCAAAACCTTAAAAGGTTCTCAACATACTCCAAGCATCTCATCTCCCATATTTAAACTCATAATCTTCAGTGGTTATCTTCCCATAACCAACTGCTCTCTTTAGGCATGTCCTACGAATCCTATCCAGCAAGAAATTTGCATATTTGTCAAAATTATTTTAAGTGACTCCCCCAAAAAATTAGGGATCTAAATACCCTTTTCCAATTTATTAAACATATGTTGAAACCAATCCCACTTGTTTCAGAACTTCTCCAAAAATTGTTGTTCCATTTCTATGTCTACGCCTAATAGCCCCATTTTACAAAGCAACCCTATCATGGTTGTATCCCTTGACTTTTCCACTTACTACAATCTCTTAAATGAAGTAAAACCAAGGATTTTGACATCCTTTAGGCCATGGACCCTCTATAGGTACCCCAACTCACAAACCCTCACCAAATCAAGCCTATAACTAGGACTTTCTCACTAATTTCTTAAAACTCTCTTCTGGGATCCACTCTTTGATCCTACACCATGTCATTAACATGTCCTAACATGTTTGAAAGGAAAGACACCCTCTCATTGAGCCCAAACTCCTTCTGCTACACCCAAAGCCCTTACTTCATGCACCTTTCACGGTGTCAACTTGCACAATTTGGTAATTACCTAGTATATTTATTAAAATCCTACATAATAAGGGAAAATTACATAATATACAAGTGATGGATCCATTTCACAGCCACCATAACCATAGAAAATAGATGGATCCACCTAATTCATCCTCTGTTCAATGCACAAACCCACTATTACTACAGGTCAATTACGTAGAATGCACTCAAAAGGGTTAGTAACTGAATCTAAAGTTCTTAAAAATAATGGTGCAGATGGTTTGATGCTATGACTGATGGTTTGAAAGATACACAATTTTTCTCATTTCAATTGAGGAACACTTTGAGTTTTAACATCAACTGAGAATGTGTTGCCAAATTTAAACGAATTTGAATCCCTAAAAATTGAGATAGGTTATTGTAGGCCTTAGCAACATGATCCTTTATCACCTAATGGTTTGATAAAATCTTGCACGAGCTTCGATATCTGACCTTGTAAAGATTGTCGATTTCATGTTGAAGAGAACCTTGAGGAACACTTCGACCCAGAGTGGTCGGCAGCTTCCGAGCGACTCTGCATGCCAAACGAAGTTTCCAATAGCATTTACCCAACCAATCAGAGTCATTGGCATAGACAGTTTGATGCTATGACCGACGGTTTGAAAGATACGTAATGTTTCTCATTTCACCTAAGGAACACTTCCAGTTTTATCGTCAATCGAGAATGTGTTTCCAAATATAAATGAATTTTAATCCTTGTAAACTAAGATAGGTTATTGTAGGCCTCGACAACACGATCATGTAGCACCTAATGGTTCGATGCTACCTCGTACAAGCTCTGAGATATGACCCCGTAAAGATCACTGATTTAATGTTGAATGGAATCTTGAGGGACAATTTGGCCCGTTGTGGTTGGTAGCGTTCAAGTGACTCTGCATGCCAAATGAGGTTTCCACTAGCATTTACCTGGCCAACCAAAGCTATTGGCGTAGATGGTTTGATGCTAAGAATGACGGTTTGAAAGAAACACAATGTTGCTCATTTTATCTGAGGAACACTTCAAGTTTTGACATCAACCGAGAATGTGTTGCCAAATATAAATGAACTTGAATCCTTGAAAATTGAGATAGGTTATTGTAGGCCTCGACAACATGGTTTTGTAGCACCTAACAATTTGATGCTACCTCGTATGAGCTCCAAGATATGACCCCATAAAGATCACCAATTTCATATTGAGTGCACCTTGAGGGACACTTCAACCTAAAGTGGTTGGCAGCATTTGAGGGACTCTCTATGTCAAACAAGGTTTCCACTAGCATTTACCTAGCCAATCAGAACTTTTGGCACATATAGTTTGATGCTACGATCGACGGTTTGAAAGATACACAATGTTGCTCATTTCACCTGAGGAACACTTTGAGTTTTGACATCATCTGAGAATGTGTTGCCAAATATAAATGAACTTGAATCTCTAAAAACCAAGATAGGTTATTACAGGCCTTGAAAACATAGTCCTTTATCACCTAATGGTTTGATGCTACCTTGCACGAACTTTGAGATATGACCCCATAAAGATCATTGATTTCATGCTAAGTGCACCTTGAGGGACACTTCGGCCTGAAGTGGTCGACAATGTTTGTGTGACTCTATGTACCAAAAGAGGTTTCCATTAGCGTTTACCTGGCCAATCAGAGCTTTTTGCACAAATGGTTCAATGCTACAACCGATGCTTTGAAAGATACACAATGTTGCTCATTTCACCTGAGGAACACTTCAAGTTTTGACATCAACCAAGAATGTGTTGCCAAATATAAAATAACTAGAATCTCTAAAAACCAAGATAGATTATTGTAGGCCTTGACAACATGATCTTGCAACACCTGATGGGTTGATGCTACCTCACACGAGCTTTGAGATATGACCTCGTAAAGATCATTGATTTCATGTTGAGTGCACCTTGAAGGACACTTCAGCTCGGAGTGGTCAGAAATGTTTGAGAGAATCTATGTGCCAAACCAGGTTGCCACTAGCGTTTACCCAACCAATCAGAGCTATTGGCATAGATGATTCGATGCTACAACTGACAGATTGAAATATATGCAATGCTGCTCATTTCACCTGAGGAACACTTTGAGTTTTGACATCAATAGAGAATGTGTTTCCAAATAGAAAGGAACTTGAATCCCTAAAAACTGAGATAGGTTATTGTAGGCCTTAGCAACACAATCTTGTAGCACCTAAAGGTTTGATACTACCTCACATGAGCTTTGAGATATGATCCTGTAAAGATCATCGATTTCATGTTGAATGCACCTTGAGGGACACTTCAGTCCAAAGTGGTCGGCAGCATTTGAGCAACTCTGCATGCCAAATGAGGTTTCCACTAGTGTTTACCTAACCAATCAAAGATATTGGCAGAGATGGTTTGATGCTATGACCGATGGTTTAAAAGATACACAATGTTTCTCATTTCACCTGAGGAACACTTCAAGTTTTGACATCAACCAAAAATGTGTTGCCAAATATAAACAAACTTGAATATCTAGAAACCAAGATAGGATATTGTAGGGCTTAGAAACATGGTCTTGTAGCACCTGATAGTTTGATGCTACCTTGCACGAGCTTTGAGATATGACCCTATAAAGATAATCAATTTTATGCTGAGTGCACCTCGAGGGACACTTCAGCCCGGAGTGGTTGGCAATGTTCGAGCGACTCTTATGCATTTTGCACAACAAATAAAGGGTAAGTGCACAAAGATAGGGGACCAAAAAGGGGGTATAAGATGCCACTTTTTTCCTGAAATTAGCAAACTCTAAACTTCAACAAGAAATTGAAGATAGTTAGACTCAAAATTTTAAGATGCGACAAAAACAAGAGTTGTAATACTCTAAATCTAGTTCCTAAACTACTAACTTATTTTGAAAATGGTACAGATTAAGGCCCTCAAAAAGGGGGAGCACAAAAAGTGGTCCTATTTTTGGTCCAAAAACATAACATAGCGTCTGGTGTGCTCCCCCTAAAATGTGAATTTTTTTTTTGAATTTTTTTAATCACTCTAGTGAGAAGTTAGCTAATACCATGTAGTTTATCCTGAACTTTTTTGGTAATTTTTTGATGAACGTATAATTTTTGATGAATTTACGAAGTGCACACATCCTAAAAACATGAAATTTCTATGTGCTCCCCCTAGAAATCATTTAAAACTAATTGAAAATTAAATTTTCTTTTTTTTAAAGTGTGTAGAATGGAGTCTAGTTTCTAAAAATGTAACTTATTGCAAAATTCGATGAACGAGCCAAAATCTATGCCCAAAATATTGCATGTTGGTTTTTTACAAAAAATGGATATACACACAAAAGAAATTAGAGTTGAAAAACTTAACATAATTAGAATTCAAAATAAATTATATGCTTAGATAGATAATAGAGAGATCTTCAATATCACATCATCTTATTTTACATTCTTGAGCCACAAGTAAACCTGATGAAGAGCACACAAAAAAAGATGTGATTTTTTTGTATGTCTGTTGGAAAACACATCTCAGGCCTATTTCAATTGTCCAAGCCTTTGGGTTGGATCTCCAAGGCAAATCCAAGCATTAGGATTGGTAAATTCAAATCCTTTACAAAGCATGCATGCCCTATAGGGTGTGCGCGCTATGAAAATCATAAATTTACATAGGGCATATGCCCTATAGGGCATGCGCCCTATGTAAATCTATGATTTTCATAGCATGCTCGTGCTATGAAAATCATAAATTTACATAGGGCGTATGCCCTATAGGGCATGCGCCCTATAGTGTGTGCGCCCTATGTAAGATATAATTTATATAGTGAGAGAGAGAGAGAGGGGGGGGGGTAATTTATACAAAGAGAGGGGGGGTAATTTATACAAATTAATAATTTTAATTTCTTATACTTTAAGTTATATTTGTATAAATTATAAAATATAATGCTTTCAGGATGTTTGGGATAGGTTCCAACATCATAGGAGTTAACATGAAGATTCTAGATTTTAGAAATTCTAGGCTTAGCCAAATTTCAGGATTCAGCAAGCCCTCAACAGGGTTACCTCCCACAATCCATCATGGATTTCCAAGGTCAAACTCAAGCTGGTGAAAGGATTCCCAAAGGGTTTTAACTCATTTTAACACAAATCACTTGGTTTTGACCCCATCTCTATGACAGACTTAGCTTAGCTCTCACCCAAATCTCTCTCTCTCTCTCTCTCTCTCTCTCTCTCTCTCTCTCTCTCTCTCTCTCTCTCTCTCTTCTCAAATCATCCTATCTCTCCCCCTTATGTACTCTCTCTCTTTCATTACCCCCTCTCTCTCTCTCTGAATCTCTCTCTCTGACACCCTCTCTCTCTCTCTCTAGAGTGAGAGTGAGTGAGAGAGAGAGAGAGATTTGAGCTGAGAGAGAGAGGGTGATGTGAGGAGAGAGAGAGAGAGAGTAGATAAGGGGGAGAGAGAGAGAGGGTAATTAATCTCTCTCTCCCCCTTTTCTACTCTCTCTCTTTATGTGTGTGTGTGTGAGAGAGAGAGATTACCCTCTATTTAAAGAGAGAGAGTAGATAAGGGGGAGAGAGAGGGTAATTAATCTCTCTCTCTCTCCCTCCCTCTCTCTCTCTCTTTGTCTCTCTCACTCTGGAGAGAGAAGGGAGAGAGAGAGAGGGGGGTAATGAAAGAGAGAGAGTAGATAAGGTGGAGAGAGAGAGGGGGTGATGTGAGAGAGAGAGAGATGGTGATATAGAGAGAGGATGAGAGTGAGAGTGAGTGAGTGAGTGAGAGTGAGTGAGTGAGTGTGTGTGTGTGTGTGTGTGTGTGTGTGTGTGTGTGTGTGTGTGTGTGTGTGTGTGTGTGTGTGTGAGAGAGAGAGAGAGAGAGAGAGAGAGAGAGAGAGAGAGAGAGAGAGAGAGAGAGAGGAGAGGGTGATGTTTTTGTGTGTGTGAGAGAGAGAGATTTGGGTGAGAGCTAAGCTAAGTCTATCGTAGAGATGGGGTCAAAACCAAGTGATTTGTGATAAAATGAGTTAAAACCCTTTGGGAATCCTTTTTCCAGATTCAGTTTGACCTTAGAAATCCATGATGGATTTTGGGAGGTAACCCTACTGAAGGCTTGTTGAATCCTGAAATTTGGCTAAGTCTGGAATTTTTCAAATCTAGAATCTGCATGTTAACTCCTATGAAGCTGAAACCTATCCCAAACATCCTGAAAGCATTATATTTTATAATTTATACAAATATAACTTAAAGTATAAGAAATTAAAGTTATCAAACTTATACTTAAATGTTATATTTGTATAAATTAACCCCCCCCTCTATTTGTATAAATTACACCCCCCCCTCTCTCTCTCACACACACTATATAAATCATATCTTACATAGGGCGCACGCCCTATAGGGTGTACACCCTATGTAAATTTATGATTTTCATAGAGCGCACGCCCTATAGGGTGTGCGCGCTTTGTAAAGTATTTGAATTGCCCAAGCCTAAGGCTTGGGCAACCCAAGCCAAAGGGCTTCCACCCTATAGGGTGCACGCCCTTTAGTGTGTGTGCACTATGCGTGATGGGGGGCCAAAAAGAAAAGTGGCATCTTTTTGGTCCCCCATCTTTGTGCACTTACCCTAAAACACCCAAGAATTCTTGAATTGTGATGCACAATTATCTGACCATATGATATGTTGATTTAATATGATATGCCCCTATTAGCCAAATCACCATAAAATAGTTGTAAGCAACTATGTAAAAACTCTGTAGAATGTGAGCAATCATCGTTGATATAAAAATGATACTCCCTCAATAACTTCATGTTCTCCTTTGTACTGTTAGGTGAATACATGAATGCTATATGAACAAATACAATAGCCTGTTGAGAGCTGTAATACTTTGCTTGCACCTCATTCTCTTGTTGTAGTGTGTATTTCTCTGTAAAGTCCACAACTGAAACAATGGTATCAAGTGGGAATGTGTCCTTGCACAACTTGAATTGCATATCTAACTATCACTCTCTATGTGTATTCCTTTCATACTCAAATAATTTTTTTACGAAAGATGTCTATGAACTAATACACTGAAATATTTTCAATTACTAAATCACATCTTTTAGCCTCTTTTCCATCTTTTAGATTGTATGTCATGGTCTTATATTTTCCAAATTCCACTATTTCATTATCGATTGCATGTGTACTCTCCACATTTTGACAAATTGGAAAATGTCACAAACTTCCGCAATCTATGCATGTGTTAGAAAGTAAAGTCCACCAAGATAACTGAGAGGGGGGGGTGAATCAGAACTTATCAAATGATTATAACCTTTGTCAACTTCAAAAACATTTAACCATATAAGCAATGTAATCAACAACCATATAAAGATATTCATACACAATAACACAATGACACAAGATATGTTGACTAGGGAACCTCTTGATCAAAGAGTAAACCCCAGTGGGAATGATGCCCACAAAAGATGCACTAATATGAATATTCCTTGTGAAAGGATGGAATCTGTTAGGAGTCTTATGAAATACATTCAGTACATATGAGTTCATATTAGGAGACTTTGAATCCCTGCTAAAAGATTCTAACTTTGTTAGGAGTTTATGTAAGATAGAAGGACCCACTGCTCAAACAGCTTCAATGGAAAGATCACTGAATACACTATCCAACTGATCTCTAGATTATTCAATAGAATAATATCAAATCATTTCTGATCTCAAAAAAATGTTACATCATCTCTGACTGTGCCAAACCACACTCACTGCTACAACAGATCTCAGATTCAGATCTTTGTACCTCGCATGTCTTCTTTCATAAATTCACTTTCACAATTTCATTGACTCTTTTCTTCACTTCCTTTTCTTACATTCATATCCATATACAAAAAGGAAAAACATTCCTTCCTTTATACCACACTCAAGTAATTGCAAATGAATCGGCATATAATTACAAAATAAAAGTTTCCACATGTTACATCAAAAAATTACATAAAAATGTCAGCTTCCAATTAGAATAACTCTTCACTCGGGTGACCTCAAAGTTTTCACTATCAACCACATCACTATCAACATGTCTTCAACTATTCTCTAACTGTGCATAACTAGATTTCATCCCGATTAGGAGATATCATCCGATTTCCAAAAACTGCTACTTAGGAACACTGCCTAAATATTGCTTCCACCAAAATGCTCATAACTTTCATGAATAAATGAATTACTATCTGCGCTCTTAACCATGAACATATAACATATCATAGATTAAGTCCTCAACATCGCATAGCTTGATCGACAATATCCCACGTGCTCTAATTAAAACACTATCTACTTCTCTGCTAATCTCCAGTAGATCACTGTGTTGACATCAATGACAATCATAGTCATGAATGCAACAACAACTGCTATAGAATGGCTGCCAATACTCCCATAGGATATATTCAGCATTCATTCCTAACAATCTCCCCCATTGGCATTGATGGAAACATAGATGAAAAAACATCCAATGTTCCATAAATCCAACACTGCAACACTGTTGCTCTAAAAATTCTTTAAGTCCTTTTCATCAATCAAATTCTGCTTCATTTTCCTATTCAAATCTCTTCAACATATATATCATAGATATTTTTTTCAGGTATATCTCTCCCCCATTGACATCAATGACAAAAATTTCATCATTATGTCAACAACAACTCTAATGTCAAAAGACACTATTTAGAAAATACACTTACTAGAGTCCTCATGAATCAGCTCATATACACATACTCCCCCATAGAGGAAGCACCATCATCTAATCAAGAAGAAAGATAGGGCTCTAATACCAATTGTTAGAAACTAAAGTCCACCAAGATAACTGAGAGGAGGGGGGGTGAATCAGTTATCAAATGATTATAACCTTTATCAACTTCAATAGCATTTAACCATATAAGCAATATAATCAACAACCATATAAAGATATTCATACACAATAACACAATGACACAAGATATGTTGACTAGGGAACCTCTTGATCAAAGAGTAAACCCCAGTGGGAATGATGCCCACAAAAGATGCACTAATATGAATATTCCTTGTAAAAAGATGGAATCTATTAGGAGTCTTATGAAATACATTCAGTACATATGAGTCCCTGTTAGGAGACTTTGAATCCTTGCTAAAAGATTCTAACTCTGTTAGGAGTTCATGGAAGACAGAAGGACCCACTGCCCAAACAGCTTCGATGGAAAGATCACTGAACACACTGTCCAATTGATCTCTAGATTATTCAACAAAATAATATCAAATCATTTCTAATCTCAACAAAATGTTACCTCATCACTAACTATTCCAAACCACACTCACTACTACAACAGATCTCAAATTCAGATCTTTGTACCTCACATGTCTTCTTTCATAAATTTGCTTTCACAATTTCATTGACTCTTTTCTTCACTTCATTTTCTTACATTCATATCCATATACAACAAGGAAAAAGATCCCTTCCTTTATACCACACTCAAGTAATTACAAATGAGTCGACATACAATTACAAAATAAAAGTTTTCACATGTTACATCAAAAAATTACACAAAACTGTTGGCTTCTAATTACAATAACTCTTCACTCGTGCAACCTCAAAGTTTGCATTGTCAACCATGTCACTATCAACATGTCTTCAACTTCTCTCTAACTACGCATAACCAGATCCCATCCCGATTAGGAGATATCATCCGATTTCCAAAAATTGCTACTTAGGAACACTGCATGAATACTGCTTCCACCAAAATGCTCATAACTTTCATGAATAAATGAATTACTATTTTTTGTCTTAACCATGAACATATAACATATCATAAATTAATTCCTCAGCATTGCATGGCTTGATCTGCAATATCCCACGTGTGCTAATTCAAATATTGTCTTCTTCTATGCTAATCTCTAGTAGATCACTATGTTGACATCAATGACAATCATAGTCATGAATGCAACAACAACTACTATAGAATGGCTGCCAATACTCCCATAGGATATATTCAGCATTCATTCCTAACAGCATGTACCATTCAAGCATGAGAACTTGTAAATTTTTTTACCATCCACTCTTTCACATAAAATGGTAGATATTAATGCCCTTGAAGATCTAGGTGGGATATTTATGTTACAATCCTGCAAAACATTGTTAGAGTGCAAATATACACATACATTCCTATAAACATCAAAATGGTTAAAAAATTTAATATGTACTCTACAACAACAAGTTGTGTGTGTGTGATTTATCTTCACATAAAAAGGTTTACCCATTTCAAAATATCTCTGACTAATTTTAATTTGAGGATAAATATGTATAAATCCAATGTGCAAATCTACACATATTCCTATAAACATCAAAATGGTTAGAAAATTCAATATGTACCCTACAACAACAAGTTGTGCATGTGTGATTTATCTTCACATAAAAAGGTTTACCAATGGGGAGCTCACCCTCTAGAGCCCTCTTTCTCCAACCCAAACCTCTGCTTGGGTCTTCCTAGGGTACTCTACTATACTCTATCAAGGGAATTCTTCTCTGATCCCCTTCCTCACTATGAGCTTCCCACCAATTTCAAAATGCCACTAATGTCCTCTTCCACCATGTGTGCTCTATTGATTTCATTGAATCCACCAACCCTCCCAATCCTCTATAGGTTATTAGGATGGGTCCCTAACCTCTTTTTGGTCATATTCAACTATTCTCCAACTCACTTGATTGGATTCTTAAATTATTTTCTAATCGGGTCCAAGGTTTTCTTGTTTGAGGCCTTGTAGCCTTTTTGCCCAATTAGGCCTCCTAGAAACTAGGGTTTTTTGTTTTACTCACAATTTCCCTTAACAACCTCCCAAACCAGCTATGGATTCTCTATAGGTATATCCTAGGCTCTAGGATTTTCAAGTTTTTAGACCCTCACTCCATCTGTACACTGGATTTTCAAGAAACCCCTATTTTCAAGGGTTTTGGGAACATCCTAATGGCCAGTCTGGTTTCTTGGCCTGAGTTAGGAACTCTACTCAACTCCTCTGAACTTCTCCTTGCACAAAATTATCAAGGACACTTCCTTCTAGATGTTTCTACTCATGATTGGGTTCTACCAATCCTCTTAGCAAGCTCCCTTGCCTTTGTTTCATCCAAGCTCCTAGCCAGAATGCTTTGTCACTTGCCTAGGGCCTAGTGTGAAAATTACTTCCCCTGCATAAAATAACCTCACAAACCATATATACACTGTACAAGGAGTCCCCTACTTTATTCCAAGGGGCCATGAAATTTTGACCACAGGATTTCAAGAGGGGCTCATATTTACAAGCCTGGGTCTAAACCAAATAGCAAACTAGGTAAAAAGAAAGAATTTGCAAAAGCTAAACTAGTGACATAAACCAACAAACCAAAACTACTAGAATTATCTACATTCCAAAACAAAAGGTCTCAATCCATTACTTTCACACTTTCAATCCATTTAACAATTGGATTCAAGCTCTATTATAGGAAATAATTAAAAACTTCACTACTTTCAATGCTCATATGGAACACACTGATTTCCAACTGACTAATTTAGGGTTTTCCTAACCTTAAATACCTATCCCCTCATGATTAGACCCTAAGGTCAGGCTTTGGGCACCATTAAATCCCTTTCCTATATTTGAGGAAATGTTGTCATGATAAACTTTTACATCTTTTAACATTTCAACAATCTACCATGCCTAATGACTCAAACCAACTTCAAATCATCATGTGAGACCTTCAAACCCCTAAAAAAACATCAAAAACCTATATGCATATAATCATTAGACAATTAAATTCCTGATTGTGTAGAGGAATAGTCATGACCAAAATGATCCAAACATTTCAAAACAGTGAATCGATATCCTTAAGCACAAGCACCAATAACATCAAATAATGGAGATAAAACATGAGCTAGGGCATGACACCAGTAGAATGTGGTCATTTCAGTGAGCTTTCATGATCAAATAAAATGCAATGCATTTGAAATTTGCAGTCGAATATGATACCAGAGGCTTGAAAGACATTGCTTGTCAAAGATAACAATCAAAGATGAAGAAATCACATACCTTCTCTCACGCTCAGCTTTCACAAAGGAAGATTTGATGGCCAAATCTTCCTTGTACCACACGAAGAACATGTCATTGGTTTAGTTTTGTAAATTTGTTTTTTGTGTAATTAATAATTGGTAGATTAAATGCATGTTATTATCATATCAGATAAAGTATGTTTAAGAATTGTTGGGATTGGTTCTTTGGCGTGTATTAAACAAAGTAGAATTTTCAGCATATTATTATCATTCTATTTCTTTGTTCTAAACATGCCATTGGTCAATTTTGTAAAAAAATTTTTTGTGTTAAATGCATTTTTCTTGAGGAGGGGTCTTCTTCTGAGGAGATTGATGAAGATTATGCACCTCAAAAACTAATTCATAAGGTACTGATCATGTTTCCTATTTGCTTATATTTTTTGATTGGTAAATCTCCTTATTTTCATGTCCTTTCTTTTGATTACTATGGATGAGATATATATATATTACATTTAACATTCAACTTCTTTACATTTTAGAACATGTAGTGTGTTTTTTGAGGATTTTACCAAATCAACTTTTAACATAAAATGAAAACACCAAAATGATATCTTGCCCTTTCAACTTGAAAAAATATTTGCATTTGACCAATAACTGCAAGCAACTGAATGATAAATATGTACACACTAAAATGTGCACTTTTCCAAGTCATTACTTCCAAGAGAATCCATGAATGGGAAACCTTGAGAAAGCAACCTAGAGCTCCTTAGGCATGGAGTCACAAGGATGTTGATGGTGCTCTCAGGTAGAGCTATTGAAGCATGCAACCTTGCTAGTAAACCACACAATGGGAGATTCAAAGAGACAAGGGAAAGAATGCCAATATCTTCAAGAATCAACAATGGAAATGCAATGCAACTATGCTAAGAATGAAGATGCAAGCTAAGTTATGGAAATAAAAGATAGAAGTATTACAAACCCTTGCTAATTAAGCTATGTGAGCTAATCTAGAGCATAAAGGAAACTAAGCTAGATGCCATGATAGATTAAGCTTAGAATGCAAGAATGAAAGATATGATGCAAAAAAATCTCCAAAAGCTCCAAAAGTCTCCAAGAAATCTAGTTGCATAAGATTAGTATAAAAAGTTCAACCTAGAATGAGAGAAGAGAGCTCTTCTTTTATAGGAAATGAGAAGGAATGGACCATGGAGATTTAGAGGCAAAAGATTTAATCAAGGGTGGAGCTTGAAAGAGGACCAATACATGTGCACAAATATCCTCCAATGAGAAAATAAGAGTTGACTTTTGTGTCCAAATGAGACAAAAAGTGTTTTTTTTTCTTTTTATAAAATAAGAATAATGTTTTATTTGTGCAACTTAGGATAAAGGTAAAGTAGGGGCTTTTTATTTAATTAAAGGGGAGGAAATTCCTTTTAAATAAATAAAGACTTAGGATGAAATGGTTAGCCCATGGAAAATAATCAAATAAATGATTGAATTAGGATTTGATCAAGGAAATTGATATAATTAAAAATATGTTGATTTTTGAAAATATTGATTCAGGGTTTTGATAAATTGCAAGAATGGGGGCCCAAAGTCTAGGCGACCATTTTAGGATGCATACATTTTCCCCTCTTTGACAAATGTTAGATCGATTTGGGATCACAAAACAATCCAGACATGTGTTTGACAGATGGGAACATATCAGGACAAAGATAAGCTGATAAAGATAAGCTGAAAGACAAGACCAACATACTTGTAAATAGGAAATCGTCAAGTCTCAAATAAGAGATAAGAATCTCAAGGTTTAATTGATAAGTTGAGTCAAGGATTGAAGCTGATAGGTACTGCCCCCTCGGAATCGAAATCAAAATCAAGTAGAGGAGAAATAGTAAATTGATAAACTTGATCAAGTCACTAGTAATCATAAGCGAAGATGAAAGATGACATAATAACCATCAAGCAGTGATGACAGAATAACCATCAAGCAGTGAAGAGATGCCCCAAAGAGATGAAGTGAAGGAGATGAATGAAAGACTAGAAGGTTTGAAAGAGATGGGGATGAAGAAATGAAGATGCCTCAACAAAGATCTAAGAATTAGGCCTCAAAAGGTCAGCCAACTGCGTAGAAGAGGAGAAAATTTTGAAATGCAATTTTGACTATCAAGATGAACTCAAATTTTGATTTTGAGTCCGAAAATGGATCCAGGATGTTGAAATTAGCCAGGGGTGCAATTTTTGCACACTTCTGAAATGTTTTGAAAATTGGTCAAAAAGTCAAAATGCTATAAAAGGGGTAAAAATGTCATTTTCAAAATCATTTATCTTTTAGTGATTTGAGAATTTCAAGAGCTTAGAGAGAGAAAATGGCCTAGCAAGCAGCGATTCCGATCCACAGGCATCAATTTGAGCGCGCCCGGTTGCATAACCAGCCTCCACAGTATGGTGCCCCAGTATGTTTTCATAAAAACTCACTTCGTAGGTCATTTATGAGCATTAATGACACTTTAAAACACATTTTTAATAGTTTTAAAAATTTTCAAAATTTTCACATACAAAATATCATGTGATACTTATAAAGTATCGCACTCTTTGACAATATCCATCGTGTGATACTTCATGGGTCGACATAGTATTGCACCGATATTGAATCCAGTATCGCACGATACTAGATGAAATATTGTGCGATCCTATGTGAACTATTGCACTCTGAGATATTATCGCACTACTATTGAAGAAAGTATCGTACGATACTTAGTTAAAAAAAATAGTATCGCACAGTGTAGAAAAAGATGACATGTTTTAATTTTTAATTTTTAATTTTTAGCACTATGACATGGGTCCAGACAATGTTTGTTGTTTAGAGTATTCTGTACTGATTTTATACATCCATCATGATATGTTCTGACATCTGGTTTGGGTTCATGGCTTGTAGGAGCACTTTCCAGCATTGCTTGTTAGAGTGCCTCGAGTGACTTGGTTACGATGCGTCAGAGATCTTGATGATCCAAGGCAAGGCAGACTTGAGGGAGATGAGCTTTGGTTATTTGCTACAAATGCCCCATATTCAGGCTGATCATGGATTATTGATAGCATTGGCTAAGAGGTGGCACAGTGAGCATAACACCTTTCAATTGCCCCTTGGAGAGGCTACTATTATCCTGGAGGATGTCTATCGGATCATGTGAGTGTTGAGCCACGGAGATCCAGTGAGTATAATCATGTTGATAGATATTCATAGATGTAAAGTTTCCATATGATAGAAACTGACATGATAGTTTGTTGGCACAAGTATATTATGACCAGGATTCGACTGAGGGATGGAAAACCATCTAGGACATGTTCCAGGATGTTACTATCATTGACAGGCACCTCAGCTAGGATCGGTTGATGGAGGAGTTTGGAAGGGACTTCCTAGTGCCATGTATTGTATGTTCTTTTGTAGCACAGGCTCTCATTACTGACAGGAACTAGAGAGGGTTCCCACTAGGCTGGGGGAGGTTAGTGGCAGACCTGGTGGCACACCTGAGACAAATGGCGTGGGGTCTAGTGATCCTAGTAGACATGTATCATGAGCTACATAAGATTGTATATCGGGATAGTAGGACATAGGCATCCAGTGTTGTTCTAGCACAAATTTGGGCATGGGAGCACATCATCGTTGTGCATCCATGAGTGCAACCGAGGGAGCAGAGATGCCCCTATATATAAAGATGTATGCACCCTAAAATGGCCGCCTAGACTTTGGGCCCCCATTCAGCAATTTATGAAATCCCTGAATCAATATTTTCAAAAATCAGCATTTATCAATTATATCAATTTCCTTGATCAAATCCTATTTTATCATTTTCGATTATTCCTTGGGCTAACCATTTTATCATAAAGTCTTTATTTATTTAAAAGGAATTTCCTTCCATTTGATTAATATAAAAAGCCCCCATTTTTCATCTTATCCTAAGTTGCACAAATAAAACATTATTCTTATTTTATAAAAAGAAGAAAAGCACTTTTTGTCTCATATAGACACAAAAGTCAACTCTTATTTTTTCATTGGAGGATATTTGTGCACATGGATTTCTCCTCTTTCAAGCTCCACCCTTGATTAAATCTTTTGCCTCTTAATCTCCATGGTCCATTCTTTCCCATTTCCTATAAAAGAAGAGCTCTCTTCCTCTTTTTCATATGCATTTTTTAATACTAATGTTATGCTGTAGGTTTTCTAGGTGACTTTGGAGCTTTTGAAGATTTGGAGCATTCTTGGCTTTTGCATCTACATTCCATTCTTAGTTTCATTCATGCATAGTAGCTTCATGTTTATGCTTTCATACTTTAGATTTCCTTTCAAGCTTTAGAGTAACTCATCTAGCTTAACTAGGAGGCTTTGTAATACTTGTTCTTTCATTTCCATAGCATAGCTTGCATTTCCTTTCTTAGCTTAGCTTGCATAGTTTGCATATTCATCTTAATCTAGTTTGCATTTGCATTTCATAGTGATTCTTGGGGATATTGGCATTCTTGCCCTTGTCTTCATTTGAATCTCTCATTGTGTGGTTGACTAGCAAGGTCATAAGCTTCATAGCTCTAGCTGAGAGCAATTTTAATAACCTTGCAACTCCATGCATAGAGAGCTCTAGGTCACTTTCTAAGGTTTCCCTTTCATGGATTCTCTTAGATGTAATGACTTAGAGAAGTGCACATTTTAGTGTGTACAACAGATACATAGGGTTCATATCAGAGCCATGGAGCAGGGATGTGACACACTATCACAGGTTACTGGATGAGCTCACCTCATTCCAATGGAGACCATACAGAGCATGTGAGTAGTGGGGTGATCAGGAGGAGTTAGATTATGTGTTATGCAGTTGGCCACTATTAGGTCGGCACTCTGACATAGTCGAGAGATTTTTTATCACTCGGGTTTGGAGACAATTCGGGCAACAACAGAGAGTGCCCACCGAGACCACCATTTATGCTTGGGTCTGGGATGAGGAGGGACAGGGGTGGCTGCCAATGCTTGACTACTATTAGGCAATACAAGATACAATAATGATATGCAGGGATCCATGCGACTATCTCCCAGACATGGAAGATGAAGGGGCAGATGCGGCATACAAGGCAAAATGACGGAGACAGCCCTTCCCTAGGTTTACTATACCAGATGCATAGTCAGAGGTAGAGGGTGGGGACGGGGGTGAAAAAGATAGAGGGGATGGAGGAGATGGAGGAGGAGATCAGAGAGAGGACAAAGCTTGAGATCAGGTGGCCAGAAATAGTCACGGGGACAAGGTTCTACTGATGAGGGAGATGACACGGTGAGACCATCTCGCTGATGAGTGGATGCAGGGCAGGATTAGTCTGTAAGAGGAGAGGACTTGAGAGTGAGGATTCAGGCTCTAGAGATGGAGATGCAATAGCTATGAATCACTATAGCTGTTATAGAGCAACACTTGACTAATCTATGAGCTGAGATAGAGCAGCAAGAGAGAGCCATACATGTTGCTATGATAGAGACCCGAAGAGAGGTAGCACGAGCTGCATATTATCATGGTCTCTATATACAAGTTGTACTGGAGGGATAGAGAGCACCGCCCTACTCTATGATAGCTGGGAGATCTGACATGGTTCTAGATATATCAGAAGCACCACCTCCTCCACCACCAGCTCCTCATGATGGTGCTAGTGAGTCCTAGGTCTAGGTTTAGGTTGATAGATGTATAGAGCCATATCCTGGGACATTATCTAGATTTTGGATCCCACATTGTATGATGACATTTATATATATGAGACTACTAGATTTGTGATAGATCTTGTTTACTTGTCCCACTTGTGATGGATGTTTCAGTTTTTATATTGTCTTATCATATTGCTCAAAATGTATGTTAAATATGCTCATGTATAATCTCTCTCATAGATGTATGTCTAGTTCTCATGTTTATGATATAGAATCATGTTTATGAAAATGATCTATTTGATATAGATATGATGATAAGATTAACCCCTTGTGATGATAGGAAAAGGAAGTGATGTGATAGACAAGGAGTGAAAGACATGATCGAGAAAAGGAAAGGTGAGCGCAGTTGACTAACAAGTCCACAAAAGATAAAAAAGAGAGCTCTCTCCATATGCAAGATGCAAAACTAACTATCTTGAACTTAAGAATGCAAGCTACTATGAAAAGTGGTTTACTTGCAAAGCTTATTAGACTCTAATATTCATCATCGATCTTTATTAGTAGCACCACAAGATCATACAATGTACACTAGGATGACTATGTGAATCTAAATATTATCTATATTAGATAGAAATGTGGGAATCCCACCTAGGCACCAAAGACATGTAAGTCAAGATTACTAGTGCAATGAGATTACCTAAGTTTAATATGGAAAGATTATACTCGCATCGAGACACAAGGAAAGTCAAGATGGCTATAAGTATGCACTTGCAAAAATAGTCAAGGATAATACCTTGTAGATCCTAGAGTCAAGTGGAACAAGCATAAATGCTCATGACAACCAAGATCAACAAAATATACCCACAAATAGAAAAAGCAATAAAACATGTCCTCATGCCCCAGTCTTTTAGCTCGGCATCATCAAAAACTATTAGGGAGAGAACACTCATCAAAGAAATATTCATAGACAGGAGACAAAGAAATAAAGTCAAACAAGGCTCAGCGAGTCGAGCATTTAAGTGTGTGTGTGTGTAGGTCATAGAATCAAACTTTGAGTATCGCATCTGCCAGTGAGAAAATATCATATCATGCTAGACTGTGGGTAGGATATCTGATAAGTGTTGAGAAACACTTGATGCTAGGGTAGTGTTAAAAAACACAGTTGGGGTGGTGTTGAAAAATACCATTTGCAAGATGTCCTAAAGACCAACGCATCCTAGAGACCAAAGCTAATACAGTTATGCCCCCTAGAAAAAGACAAAGACCAATTCCAAACCAAGGCAACAAGGACAAGGTGTGATGGAGAAAGGCTAAGTGTTAAGGATTCATGCTAAGAAAACAGGGTGCAAAGGCCTCAAGTAGCGACTGTTTCTAGGTTTTCACCACTTGGAAGATTTTTTGATTTTTTCAAATTTTTTTTATTTTTTTTTATTTTTGCTACCAAGGCGCCTGTTTCCAAGTTTTCACCAAGGCACTTTTTCTATTTTTTTGAATTTTTTGATATTTTTTATTGTTTTGGAATTTTTTCAGGACTTTATATGCTTTTTAGGATTTTTTCAACATCATATATGAATTTTTTTGGGATTTTTTCAGGATCAATAAATATATACAAAGGATGCCCCCATACAGAATAGGCATCATGGATAGAACTTCTTGAGGTGCAAGACATTGATAGGATTAGGGAGTTGTTCTCCCTCTAGATCAAATAGTAAATAAGCACCTGTACCAAAAGCAACAGTAATGATGTATGGTCCAAGCCAATTAGGTTTGAACTTGCCCTTTTGTTCTCTATGTTGTTGGTTCTTAGGGTTCTCTCGTAGGACAAGATCTCCCAATTGAAATTCTCTAGGGTGAACCTTCTTGTTGAATGATTTGGACATACGCTTTTGGTAAACTCTCATTTGATCAAATGATGCTTTATGTTTTTCATCTAGAAGTTCTAATTCTTGCAGTGTCATGGTGCGGTAGTCTTCATCTGTAACTAGACCTTTGAGGGAAACTCTAAGATAAGGAATCTCCACCTCTAAAGGTAACACTACTTCAGCACCATAAGTAAGGGAAAAAGGAGTAGCCCCTGTTGGAGTACAAATACTCATTCTATAAGCCCATAAGACTAGATTTATCTGTGGATGTCAATCTCTACCATTCTTGTGAAATGTTCTATGGAGAATCTTAAGAATGGTTTTATTCGAAGCCTCTGCTTGTCCATTTCCTTATGGAAAGTAAATGGAGGAACAATGCTATTTTATCTTGAATTTCTTTCAAAGATGTTTAAGGTCCTTGTTTTTAACTGACCTCCATTGTCAGTGATTATTTTGGAAGGCACTCCATACTGACAGATGATATGGTTCAAAATAAACAAAGAAACTGTCTTGCCTGAGGCAACAGAAAGTGGGACAGCTTCTACCCATTTGGTAAAGTAATCAGTAGCAATGATGATGAATTTGTGTCCACTTGATGAGTTGGGATGAATCTACCCAACAAGGTCAAAGGCCCAGTGCTGAAATGGCCAATGAGAAATAGAAGGAATAAGCTCCCTTCCTGGAGCATGTATTAGGTTACCGTATTTCTAACACTTTTCACATGATTTAGAAAACACTACCGCATCTGTCTGCATGGTAGACCAATAGTACCTTGCCCTAAGCAACCTTCGGGCCATGGCAAGACCATTAGAATGTCCTCCATAAATTCCCTTGTGAATGTCAGCTAATGCTTGGTCGGACTCATCCTTTTCCAAGAACCTAGGAAGTGTCCCATCTAAACCCCTCCTATACAGATCACCAGAGATAAGGGTGTGGTGAGAGGCATTTCAAGTTAAGTTTATTCATTCAGAGTGGTTGAAGGTTTCAGGGATAATGCCATCACGAAGGTATGAATAAATGGCACCATAGTGGGATGACTCGTGGCCAACAAGGGTACAAACAACTTGGCTTCCTTGGGAGTCATAGATAGGGTAGCGTAGCTCTTCCACCAGGAATTTGAATCTGGACTCATGTTGCTCTAGTTGAAGGAGTGAAGCCAATGTAGCCGTGGCATCAGCTGCTTTATTCTCTGTTCTAAGGATTTGTTGAAATGTAACAAAAGTGAAATATCATCGTAATGAATCAACCATTTTCTTGTAGGATACCAGTTTTTCATCCCTTGTTTGATATTCTTCATTAACTTGGTTGACTATTAATTGTGAATCCCCATAGATATGCAACTCTGTGATCCTCCATTCTATAGCCATTTTTAATCCATTTGTCAAGGCCTCATACTCAGCAATGTTATTTGTGCATGGGAACAATAGTTTGTAGGACTTAGGGATTGTGTACCCATGAGGAGAAAAAAATAGCACTCCTGCTCCTAAACCATTTTGCATGAAAAAGCCATCAAAGAACATCCTCCATGTTCTTGCAGTCATGTACATTATGTGCTCATCTAGAAATTCAACTTAAATTGGTGCTTTATCTCTAATTGGAAAATCAGCCAATTGGTTTGCAATGGCTTTCCTTTTATAGCCTTACACTCAACATACTCTATGTCAAGTTCAAATAGGACCATCATCCACTTAGCAAGTCTACCTGTGAGAGAAACCTTACCAAGAAAATATTTGAGAGGATCAATCTTTGCAATGAGGTATATTGTGTGTGCAAGCATGTAATGTCACAAATTTTGGGAACCAAACACCACTGCAAGGAAAGATTTTTCAATACTAATATAGTTGACCTCATATGACACAAGAGTACGACTGATGTTATATATAGCTCTTTCTTTTCCAGTATTATCAAGTTGAGCCAATAATGCCCCCAGGGAAGATTTTTTTGTTGAGACATACAATATGAGTGGTTTTCCTAGGATGGGAGGCATTAAGATTGGAGGATTGGCCAAGTATTTCTTGATTTGGTCCATACTTTGCTGACAATCCTCATTCCAGACACAATTAACCCCTTTGTGCAAAGTTTTATTGAAGGGTTGAGCTCTATCAGCCAGTTGTGAAATGAACCTCCTAATTGATTGAAGGCATCCTTGTAGACTCCTCATTTGACTAATGTTTTTGGGAGGTGGCATATCCAAGATTGCTTGTACCTTTTCTGGGTCCACCTCTATTCCTTTGGCTGAAATGATAAATCCTAGGATTTTTCCTGAGGTGACTCCAAATGCACACTTTTTAGGATTTAATCTCAGTTGAAATTGTTCCATACAATCCAAAATGACTTCTAGATCTCCTAGGTGTGTATCCCTTTTTTTAGATTTTGCTAAGGTGTCATCCACATAGTCTTCCATATTCTTATGCATCATGTCATGGAATATAGTTGTCATAGCTCTTTAATATGTAGCTCCTACATTTTTTAAGCCAAATGGCATGACATTCCAGCAATAGGTTCCCCATGCACAAGTGAACGTAGTCTTTTCCTAGTCCTCAGGAGCTATTTTGATTTGATTATACCCAGAAAAACCATCCATTAAAGAATAGATCTCATAGCCCGCAGTCATGTCCACTATCATGTCTATGTTTGGAAGTGGAAAATCATCCTCTAGGCATGCCTTATTAAAATCTCTAAAATCTATGCAGACACGAATGGACTTGTCATGCTTTGAAACTGGTACAATATTGGATATCCATTCGGTGTAATAAATGGCTTTTATAAATCCTGCACTGAGGAGTTTCTCTAGTTCAGCTTTGACAAGAAGAGCTATGTGAGGATGCATCTTCCTCAATTTTTGTTTTACTGGTTTGATACCTGGAGCTATGGATAAGTGATGCATAATGAGACTAGTGTCCAACCTTGGTATGTCTGAGTAAGTCCAAGAAAAATTAATTTTCTTTCTCTATAGGAATTTGGTATATGCTTCTTTTTCTGGTGTTGATAGAAATTGAGCCAAATGCACTATTTGTGGAGCCTCCTTTGTATTCAAATTAACTAGTTGTGTAGGCTCGACAAGCACTAAGGAGCTGTCTTGAAAATAGCTTGGAAGATGATCAAGTGCCTCATCCTTAGGCACCTCGGAGAGGTTTTCACCCTTGGATACATCCTTTATTTTTACTTTTTTAGGTTCTGACACCGCCACATAGTGGTTTTCACCATTAGAACTCTTATTCTTTTTTTCTTTTCTTTTCATTTTGCTACTAAGGTACTTGATATCTAGCTCTGTCATTCTTGTAGTTGGTTTTCTGGTGGAAGAGACTATAGGTTCGAGGGCATTTAGGTAACATGCTATCTCATAGTCATTTTGGAAAGTGAAGAGTTGAGGCTCTTGATAGCACTAAGACTAATCAATCAGGTGAGGATTGGCAAGGAGTAAGTTAATGATGGGTTCAATGTTGTGTATGAAAATGGTATCATCTCTAGTGATTGCAAAGTTAGGGTCTGCTAAGTATCCTTCTAAGGTACCCAAATCAGGACTTATCCTACCAAACGAAGCATCGTCCACTAAAGCAACTTGTGGATTCCAATCTTCTAGTCCTATGCTAGACTCATTAGCTGCCTCGAGTTGGGAGCCATATGAATGGCGAATATCAATGTCCAAGTCAACTATAGAAGCATCAGAGAGAGATTCTCACTCATACTCATGTGAGTTTGTATCTGAATCTCGGCTGGGATGTTTACACCAAGCATGTTTTCGAGGCCTTGAGGTAGAAGCATTAATGTCACCAAGGGTAACACCTTCTTGAATGCCATTGGTGTATTAAGTTTCTTGAATAGGATTCTCAACGTGATCTTCAACAGTGGATTCTTCTTGTTGTAGGTCTGAAACTATGGGGTTGACAACTAAAGTATCTAAATCTCCCCAAAGGAGATTGGTGGAAGGGACCCAATCTTCACACCTATCTTATTGATTTTGCAAATTGGGTATGTAGGTTGACTCATCATCACTATCTGTCATAGCAAGGATAGGAGCAGTTTTCTTGTTCTAACTTTTGAAACCTAGGCCAACCGTTGTTTTAGATCTGCATCCAAAAAGAGCATGATCAAGTGGTTTAGCTTTAGCATCTAGTCTGTGACTGAGAGGACCATGTCTTGGATAACCCATTTTCTTGACCAAAGTGTATTCTCTCCCATAAGTCTTAGGAGATGGGGAAAAATTTTCATTGTGCTCATATTTTTCCTCTTTTTAAATCCAATCTCTAACAACCACCTCTTCTTT
The DNA here is from genome assembly GCA_027943335.1 of Chamaecyparis obtusa. Lineage (NCBI taxonomy): Eukaryota > Viridiplantae > Streptophyta > Pinopsida > Cupressales > Cupressaceae > Chamaecyparis > Chamaecyparis obtusa. Next base: position 1,775,498 of record BSBK01003030.1, read on the forward strand.
TTCATCTTGGATGGGTACATAGGACTCTAAAAATGTATCAAATAGAGTCATAGCTGAAGATGAAGGATGCATCTCTTGTGAAGGTTTGGCATAAGACCTAGGTGAGACTAGAAGTTTTGTAAAGGAGTCAATTCGATATTCCCCCATACCAAGGTCTATGGACTTGAATTTATTCTTGCACTATTCTAAAGCTGCATCAAAATTTTTTGCTTCCCTATTGAGAGGAACATGAGTCCCTGCTAAAATTGCATTTACAAATAATGTGTTATCCCTAGGTATATAGACTTCTACTTCATTATAGGGGAACTTAACACATTGGTGGTAGGTGGATGGTACTGCTTGCATGTCATGTATCCATGGTCTACCTAGTAGGATATTGTATGCTAAAGGACCAACATCAACAATTTGGAACAAAATGTCCTTTTCAATAGGACCAATTCTGATAGGAAGGACGGCTAACCCTTTAGAACTTCTTTTGCCCTCATCATAGGCTTTAATGGTAATTCTCTTCTGGGTATCAATAACTTTCTCAGAATAACCCAATATCTTTAACAGACTCAAGGAACAAATATTGAGCCCAGGACCCCCATCAATCAACACACGCTAACATGGGTCTTGTGAATCATGACTTCAATGTGGAGGGCAAGATTATGTGGATGGCTCAAATCTTTATCATCTTCTTCTGAGAATGTTAGGTAATGAGGGTTGGCAAGGTGGTTAACCATGTTCTGGAATTGGTCAATATCTATGTTGTTAGGAACATTTTCTGCACACAAAGCATCCTCAAGGATACACTTATGTCTTGGAGACAATTCCAAGAGTTCAAAGATTGAGATTTGAGCTAGCGTTCTTTGTAACTGGTCAACAAGATTATAGATCATGTTAGGATTGATTGCTGATATGGTGGTGACATTCTTGGATGCCACTTGCTTGGGTTTGCTGGACTGGTTGGAACTAGGGCCTCTAATAACCACAGGACCTTAGTTTTGACTTCTTGTAATGATGTTAAGAGATTGGAATGACCATTGAGAGTGAGTACCTCTAAGCATAATCATCGGTTCCTTATCAAATATTGAGGGATAGTCCACATCATAACCGTAAGGATATTTGTATCTCATCATGTTGACACTTTCCTCGACAACCTCAAGCATATTAATCACATTTTTTTCACCTGTGTAGGTATGGTTGATTTCAGCCTTGTCATTCTTGGATTTAGAGGTTTCCCCCTTTTCATATTTAGGAAAAGGCTCCTTGAATGCCTTATGGTCTGCATTGGTATGCAACCCATTAATCTAAAGTTTACCATTCTTTATAAGATCCTGAATAAGGTGCTTAAGTCTCCAGCAATGTTCGATGTCATGTCCAATGCCATTGTGGAATTTGCAAAAAAGCTTTTCATTCCACCAATGTGGCTTAACGTCAAGTATGCAGAAATTTGCTAGACCTTGTGGCTGTGCAAGATTATTGGCAACAAGCATCTTGAAAACATCCTTATAGGAATCACCCAGTTTAGAAAATTGTCATTTCTCCTTTTTAGGTTTATCTTGATACTTTGGTTTATGCTCTTGTTGGTTGGAGGATGTGTTAAGTTTCATAGCTTGAATTTCACTAGACAAATGAAGGACTCCTTAATCCTTGGGTTAGGAAGATTCCACAACTCTGTCATTGACTACTTGCTTATTCTTTTTCCAGTACGAGTGTTTGCCTTTGTCCTTATTAGCATTGTTGTTGTTTTGAGCATTATTGTTGTTCTTGTTGTTGTTGATCAAAATGCCTTGTTCTTTTAAAACATCCTCAATTTGACATGCGGTTTCGACCATAGTGTCAAAGGAATCAAAGACCATCTTTCGAACCTCATACTACATTTCAGGCACCAAGTTGCTAACATTGATATCAATCCTTTCATGTTCAGGGATAGTCCTAGAATAACGAGAGCACAATCGCCTCCACCTTTGCAAGAAGGTAACAAAGGATTCCCCTTGGTTATGTTTCAAATTAGACAAGTCTAGCATAGTGACAAATCTTGACAAGTTGTATGAAAAATGTTGAACAAATCTATGGACAAGTTCTTTGAAAGTTTTGACTGGAGGGGTTATGTTGGTAAACCACTCCATGGCTTGGCCCTTGAGGCTCCTTGGGAATAATCTCATAAGATAGGAGTCATCTTGATGAAATTAAAAACTCATGATGTAGAATTGATGCACATGATCATGTGGGTCACTATTGCCATCATACTTGTCATACTGGGGGATTTCAACTTTTCAAGGAAAATCCTTCATACTGACACTCTTGTCAAAAGGATTGGGACAAATAGAATCAAGTGAAAAAGAGATTTTAGGTGCCAACACCTTTTCCATCATTCATTTGAGTTTCTTGATTTCCTCTTCTTGAGAGGGTCCCTATTTCTTGATTCTCCTATCCACATCAAAGTTGTAAGGGACTCTAGCACCCTTGTTAATCAAGCTCTCTAGGAACCTGTCTTTGTTTTGATCAAGGTACTTCTCCACATATTGTTGGAATAGTGGTTCTTGTTGCACCCTCATAAAATCTTGATCATCAAAACTTGCACTACTTCATCCATGTTGAGAGCCATGATGAGCTCGTTGGGAGGGTTGTCTCAAGTTCCTAGGAAGTGTATGTCTCCTATGTTGTGAAATCCTTCTTCATCTAGGACTAGGAGATCTTGAAGGGGTCCTTGACCACCTTCTACTTCTTGGCGTTCTTGAGGGAGTAGATGGTGGAGAGTTGTTTCCACTGTTGGTATCCCTATTGTTGAATTGGTCCTCAAGTTGTTGGGCCAAAAGCCTATCTTGTTCCTCTTGGAATGCTTTTCTTTGCAATTCTAACAAGGCTTGTTGCTTTGCCTCTAGGTGTCTAAACCTTTCTTTTTTAGTGGTTTGTTCATCCAAAAAATCTTTCTTTTCATGCTCAGTTCTTTTAAGCCTTTCATTTGCATACATTGAGGTTGTTTTGAGTGGAGAGTTGGGCCTTGAATGTTTGAATAATTCATTAGTAAATGTGGCATTGACATGGGCATCACAAGATTGGTTGTTTTGTTCTTCATGTTGTGACTATGCATCTTGATGAGCTCACACATAATGTCTTTCAACTCTTTGGTGAGCATCTAGATATCTTGAATTGATAGGGGGTGATTCTGGTTGATCATCATCACCAAATAGCATGTTATCCCTATGTCTTTGGAAAATGTCGTCAAGATTTTGATCCATTGCTTCTCTCTCCTTTCTAGTTATGGTGTAACTCATGTCCATATTTGATTGAGAAGGCGCTAAAGAGGTACTCAACTTACTAGGATTGCTCTTTGGGTCAAACCAAACCTCAGACTCACTTCTAGGGGATTGATAAAAAATGGGTTCCTTTCCCTTTCACTTTTGATGAGTTTGGACTAAGGGTAACTGATCAAAGACAACTTGAGGTCATTATCCTTGACTAACTTGGTACCTAGTCATAACTGACATGAAAGAAAAAGACCCTTGGTGATAAGATGACCCTATGAAATGTCAATACCAAACTAGGATAGTAAAAGTGTTCAATTGTCCAAAAAGAGATGGTAAGATAGAAAGCTGAAAAAGGTGTAAACCAACACTGCCATAGAGGTGTATAATAAAAGGATGAATATCCTAACACATGGACTAGGAGGATGGATTTACCAAAATATATTTGAAATTAAATTTTGATGAAAGTGAATTGGACAAAAGAGTACTGAAACTCTCCAAGTGTGCTACCAAAGAATCTAAGGGTGTACTTTTTCAACAAGGATAATTCCTAACTTATCAATGCCAAGCAAGACTACTTTGTAAAATCAAAGAATACTAATTCAAGGAATCTAAATACAGGAACCCAAGGCACACACAGGTTTCCAGCAGTAGAGAAAGTCACCTACTAAAATCTGGTCGATGAGGAAAAGGCTGAAAATTACAGAAACCAGGCAAACAACAAAAAGACTTTGTGCGATAGTTTGGAGGCAAGCAGTATGATAATTTCTGATGGGGTGATATTTTGCAGAAAGCAGTGTGACAGTTTGCAAGCAGCAAATGTGATACTTTCCAGGCAAGCGGTGCAATAGTCTTCTAGTGACGAACTATCGCATGATAATTCACAGCACAGTGTGCGATACAGTTTTAGTGTCGTACGATCTTTGACCAATGAGTGTTAAAAATCTCAGTTTTAAGGGAAATTTGGTCAAAATTTCAGTTTGAAGGTTGGATTTTTTTATTTCAAGCACAATGACAGCAGTAAATAGACAAGTTTGCAAACAATAGGTGATCAAACATGTCATAAAACACTTGCACAAGGGAAAAAAACAACCTTGCCAATACAAGCAATTGTGATATCAAAGAAATAAAATCCTATGAATGCTACCGTGATGTTTGAATGTTTGAGAACGTTTACATGGGTAGATCATAGTGAGAACACTTCAAGCACTTACTAGCCTAAAAAGAAAAAGGCTCAATACTTAACAACTTGGCCCACACTTGATGCTCCATTGCCTTACACAAAGTGGTTGCCCACAATAGATATTGGCTTTGTTGTGGAAGTGCCAATGACACAACCAAAGGAACATAGATGGTGAGTAATCTTGCGGTGATCTGGGTTAGTCCACTAGGATCAATCCTTGCACCAAGAAGCTAAGCGAAAAAATAGGGTGGCTTCTATCTATTGTTCTTAGAAAGGGATTCCGTTCATAATACCCCTCTTGCGGCAAGTAACGGACCTCACGGCCACAAGAGTACCTTAAGCATTCTTGCTCAACATTTTTCTCATGGTCACAATCCCACAAGTACTCACATTAAGCAAAGACAAGTACTACGTCTACCAAGGTTTTTTGTCCTTGATAGCCTTGAGTTTATAGTGGGTTGGAATAGCCGGTGAAAAGCTTGTCCCCACTTGGGTCGTTCCTCTTGATTGCTCAAGTGCAAGCTCGCTAAAGGATTCTAAAACTAAACAAAGAGTGGATCAACCTTTGAGTGTTAGGATTTCTGGTTCACCTCAAGGGTGAAGAGCATAATCTCCTAGCTCAAAAATTTCTCCCAAACACACCAAGAAAAGGTTCAATTACCCTCTTGCCTTCAAAATCCAAAGATGGGTCAAGATTTATGGTTCACCACAAGGGTGAAGAGCATACTCTCCTACCACCCAAAGATTCCTACAATAAGATATTAAGTGCCTATGAAATGAAGCAACTAGTATATGCCACACTTAAAAAAAAATTAATTAAACAAGCCCTTGATTAGTTTTTATGCTTTGGGAAGCCCTGCAAAAACTGTTAGTAGCCCTTGTGCATTTGAATCTTTGGCATGCATTCTTTTAAGCAAATAATCAAGCAATAGGAGCATCTACAAGCATAACTTTTTAGCTCTACAAGGGTTAGCACATCAAAAACCAAATAAAATTTGCAAATAGACCCCTGTCCTACTACAACAAATCAGAAATTTGAATCAAACTAAGTAAATCTTTGCAAAGAAATGACAAAAATTTCTCACTGCTAGTCTTGGGTGATATTTCTGTCAGAGGAAGTGTCGTGTGATATTTCATCCCATATTGGTCCGATACTTTATCTCTGTGCAATATTTCTTGATACCTGCATATGACAGAATATAGAACAACAGTGTGATACAATCTCCCAAAGCATGCGATATTTTAACTGGTAAAATATTGCACTGGTATATAAGAAACTATTGCACGATACTAAAAAACTATCGCACAATATTTCTGTCAGAAAAACCAGAGAGCAAAAATTTGATGAAACAACAAGCAAATATTGACAAAAAAAATGACGAAAATACATAAATAGAAGGACAAAACTAGCATGTTCTGCCCCATTGTGGGCGCCAAAAATGTACACACTAAAATGTGCACTTTTTAAAGTCATTACTTCCAAGAGAATCCATGAATGGGAAACCTTGAGAAAGCGACCTAGAGCTCCCTAGGCATGGAGTCACAAGGATGTTGATGGTGCTCTCAGCTAGAGCTATTGAAGCATGCAACCTTGCTAGTAAACCACACAGTGGGAGATTCAAAGAGACAAGGGCAAGAATGCCAATATCTTCAAGAATCAAAAATGGTAATGCAATGCAACTATGCTAAGAATGAAGATGCAAGGTAAGTTATGGAAATGAAAGATAGAAGTATTACAAACCCTTGCTAATTAAGCTATGTGAGCTAATCTAAAGCATAAAGGAAACTAAGCTAGATGCCATGAAAGCTTAAGCTAAGAATGCAAGAATGAAAGCTATGATGCAAAAAAATCTCCAAAAGCTCCAAAAGTCTCCAAGAAATCCTGCAGCATAAGATTAGTATAAAAAGTTCAACATAGAATGAGAGAAGAGAGCTCTTCTTTTACAGGAAATGAGAAGGAATGGACCATGGAGATTAAGAGGCAAAAGATTTAATCAAGGGTGGAGCTTGAAAGAGGAGCAATCCATGTGCACAAATATCCTCCAATGAGAAAATAAGAGTTGACTTTTGTGTCCAAACGAGACAAAAAGTGTTTTTTTTCTTCTTTTTATAAAATAAGAATAATGCTTTATTTGTGCAACTTAGGATAAAGGTAAAGTGGGGGCTTTTTATTTAATAAAAGGGGAGGAAATTCCTTTTAAATAAATAAAGACTTAGGATAAAATGGTTAGCCCATAGAAAATAATTGAATAAATGATTGAATTAGGATTTGATCAAGGAAATTGATATAATTAAAAATATGTTGATTTTTGAAAATATTGATTCAAAGTTTTGATAAATTGCAAGAATGGGGGCCCAAAGTCTAGGCGACCATTTTAGGGTGCATACAAAATCCACATACATGTATCTTTGTAAAATACCTGGAACATCAAAAAGATGGCTAAGTGGCTTCTGCCATGATTTTTATCTAGTGAATATGGGAAGAAAAAGCACCAAAAAGAATCGAATAGAAAACATGATTGGTCATTTCAGAGAGCATTCATGATCAAATAAAATGCAATGCATTTGAAATTTGCGGTTGAATATGATGCTAGAGGCTCAAAAGACGTTGCCCGTCAAAGATACCAATCAAAGATGAAGAAATCACATACCTTCTCTTGCGCTCGATCATCTTTCACCTGATTATTTTCTCCTGCTCCTTTTCTCGGCAATCAAAATAAAAATGATTTGGCCATTTCAAAATAGTGAATCGATATCCTTGAGCACAAGCACCAATAACATCAACTATGTTGATCTTTGGGTACCCTAATGTTGGCAAGAGTTCTTTTATTAATAAGATTACTCTGCAAGCTTGAAGAAGCGGTATATTTTGGCAAATGAAGAGTGGAAATATGATGATATTCCTAAGATCATAAATGGACACAATGTTGCAAAATTCATTGATCCAAATATCTTGCAGAGGCTTTGAGAACTGGATCTAGGGAAGAAGGGCTTAGGATGGCAGCTAAGGGTGATGAGGATGATGAGATGGGGGAAGTGGAGTTGAATCCTGATGAAAAAGAAGCTCTAGCTGCAATTAGGAAGAAGAATAAGATGCTTATCGTCAAACACAGATTGAAGAAGAGTACTACAGAGAGCATGCCTACTGTACCAAGGAAGTTTGACAAGATCAAGGAATATGGCTTAAACAGGATGGGAAGACATCTTTCTAGCATAGGCTTGGATCCTTTGACAATTGGGGTAGGATCCAGACCTAGGATTGAAAGATGTCTTCCTTTCTGTTGTGGATAGGCTCTGCTACTACAACAACTACAGATTGTGATGTAGATATCACAATAGTTGAGAACCATAAATGTAGGCATCATGGTCACAATTTTTTGGAGACATGACATAATTGAGTGGTATATTCCCAAACGAGTAGTGGTTGCTTTGCATCATTTGGGAATACCACTCAATTATGTTGTCTCCAAAAAATTGTGACCATGATTCCTACATTTATGTTTCTCAGCTGTTGTGTCCCAGGACCCCTTATGACCCTTTACGATCCCTAAGAATACATCTTAGAGGTCTTAAAATGTTGTAAAGGGTCATAAGAGGCTCCTAGGAGGGGCCAGATGAGCTTCCACCTTCACATGGTTGGCCCTATTAAGTAGAGAATGTTAAACTATTCTCGAAATAAAGAGAAGCTCAATAATTTAAGGTCTCAGTCCATGAAGATGTTGAAAAAATGATGGGAATCAATGATGGAGAGTTTTTAGATTCTGAGAAGACATATATGGAGTGGAGGCTAGATTGAGTACAAGTGTAGAGATGATGATTTAGTAACCTACGTCTATAAAACCTTCAAAAAATCCCTTTTTTGGCCTCCACTCATACCTCTTCTCAGAATCTAGAAACTTTGGATACTGTTTCTCATCCATGCACGAAATGTGCTAGTGATCATATAAAATTACTTCATGCCTCCAGTATTGATGAGTTGCACAAGTGTAATATGTTTTTGCGAGACTGGGATCAATTATATTGGATATTGTATATTGTACATAAATGCAAGGTGGTGATTATTCTCGACAATCGACAGGTATAAGTCTTCCAAGCCTTACCTAGTAGCTAGGACTAAAGATAACAAAGCTCAAGAGACCATCATAGTTGGTCTCTTTCTTCGGTCTATATTATTGACAAGATGTTTTACCTTTCATCAGCTCATCAAATTTGGGGATTTGAAAGAATTTAATAAAATATTTTCATGTATAACGTACATTATTTTAGTTTGACGCGAAATGAAATTATATACTTTGTGCACTTGTATACTACAAGGATGACCATAAAGAAGCATCCCCTCCTGTGGCTTGAGTAATGTAGGCCATGGGAGGAGATGCTTCTCTATCGCCATCCTCATAGTCTACAAGTGTGCGAAGTAGATAAATTTGTGGTATGTCAACTTAAATAATATATGTTATCATGAAAATATTCTATTAAATTCTTTCAAATCCCCATATTTGATGAGCTAATGAAAGGTAAAACATTTTGTCAATAATATAGACTGAAGAAATAGACAACCTACGATGGTCTCTTAAGCTTTCTTATTTTTAATGTCCATATTCGTCACTTTTTTGACACTAAAGAAAATTCTTTTGATGGTGATGCTATACATCCAACGGAGTTTACTGTCAGAATGTACTAAACCCTGTCGCTTGGCCGATAGATATAATGTCAGAGCTAATTGCATTTTGACAGATGACTGCGACAAGAATGCTATATATTTGATGAGTAGACCTGTCAAAGATACACTACCACACCATCGCTCTTTTGACCACTTCAATGTCGGAGATATCTCCTTTTTGATAGATATGTGTGTAAGGAAACTCAGGTGTGGAAATAGCTTCCTACACTAATCTTGAAAGGAAAGTATTGTGCAAATTCTTTTAAATCCTTACAATTTCAGATTCGTTAACTACTTTAACAATGATATTGCAGCCATATACCAAGCATACAGAAAATAGAGAATGACACAATGATTTACCCTGGGGAAACCTTTTGGTAAAAACCCCAAAACTCCAAAACCTGCACAATGTATTAATCAAAACTATTACAGTTTACAATACACTTGCAATGCAAGTTCTTTCAAAAGATTTTTCCAAATCTTGAAGACAAATTGCGGTAGCATAAAATGTTCCAACAATACACTAACTTCTCCTATCTTCGCAACCCTAAAAATGCTTATATCATGCGCTTCCTTTTTTTAGGGCAACTTCCAAAGATAGTCGTATTAGGGTTTTACCATTCTCTAAGAAAATAGGAAGAGTGTACAGTACTCAATTTTATCAGTTGCCACATGTCTTTACTTGTCATTGAATCTTCCAGACATAGCTCTTACATGTCATAGGAATTCGTCATAACCCTTTCAGCCATGATCTCCTTACACACAATTCAAGATGCTGACACATCAAGTGGAGTGACACATCAACATGCCAACTAGACATGTACACTCACACTTAATTACATTATTTGCAAGAAATACATTTTAAAAAAAAAATAATAAGAATAGAAATTATCCAAGGTTGAGACAACTTATTCCTAACAATGTGCGACAGGAATGCTATAGCATCGACAGGTCTATCTATCGAATGATGGCTGCAAATCTATCGCTATTCCAATAGTTATAATGTCAAAAAGTACTTTTTTTGACAATTAATTGTGACAACAATGCTATATCTCTGATGGGTCTTCCTGTCAGAGAGTTATTGTCCACACGTCGCTATTGCGTTAGATTTTTCTGACGGGATACCTACATGGGGTGTCGAATTTCTGATAGGTAGACCATAAGAAATGCCATAACAAAGTTGGTATTCATGTGCCCTTTTTCGATGGATAATGGTGTCGAAAAATTGATGGTTATCTCTTCTGTCACAATTTATAATGGAAAAATGTCGACGGACACATATGTCGAAATGTTGACAAATAGGCATTGCAAATCCGACAAATGGCCGTCAAAATTTGGCCTCAAATGTACTAGTGTACCTCTACTTTTGTACACTTTCCATCACCAAAGATCCATCCATAAAGCTTGGTCCAGCAAAGGAAACATCCCAAATACTGAACAACAAGATGGAGTGGGTTTCTGTCCTTGCCTAGCTTGACTTTTACCTCGCAATGTGGCCTCCACCTCTTCATGCACGTAGTTAAGATTTGGGGAAAATTACAAATGAGTCATTTTTAATTTATTTTTTATTTAATTTATAATCACGCATGTGTCAAAATAATAACGATACCATTGGTATTATGATGACGTCAGAGGCACTTACAAAAAAAAACACAAAAATTACGCACAAATGGTAGTGCTGTCGCAAATTGGCGTCAGAATTTGATCCCAAATGTTGTAGTGGATGTTTAAGAGTGGGAAAATTGGATGTGTAGAAACTTTACCAACTTTTTGCAAGTAAAATAGTATTTAATGGGGTGAGATTGCTGAGATGCATTCCTATTATAAGAACAAAACCAATGAATCTTGAACTCTTAAAAAACTAATGAATTTTGAACTCTTAATTGACGATTTCAATGACAATGTAGGTGGACTGTAACAACACCTTAATCATGTATGTAAATACCTACAACATGGTTATGAAGTATAATTACGAACAAGGATTGCCAATTAAAAAGTCAAATTAATTCGCCTTCATGATTTTGTACTTTTGAAGGACCCTAGGTTTGCCTTAAGCACACTTAGAGTCTCTCAAACACCTCCCTATTCATTCACATTTTTCTTTGTATTCTTGCAACATATTTTCTGATGAAATGTTTATCTCCTACCACCTCATAAAAGTCTACAATGATATTGCTAGAGTTGTAGGTGTGAAGCGAGGGAGGAAAGCACAAGTTGGTCCAACCTTGGAGGCCTTGGGGTTATGGGAACACCACATATTAAATGCCTCGAATCCCCAAGGACTCACACTTCTTTGGCAATCCAAATCCATAAAGTCTATTGCAATTGAACCACTCATACATGATATCCCACACATTATATTCTAATGTTTCCATACTAGTCCAGCTTGTTGAAGGACAATGTGGTGTTAGGAGTGGTGAATGAGTAAAGAATGATGTTGATTTGGTTAGTGTTGGGAATTTGAAGCCCAAAAGTCACACGTTTGTTCAAATTCTCATGACTCTTTGCTTCATGGTTGTATGAAAATGTATAAATGAATGTGTGAAGTCATGCACTTTACTATATTCTATCAGTGATTTAATAATAGAGTAATTCCCTACTTGAGAGTGGATGTATGCAATTACCGAACCACTATAAAATTGTGTCTCTTATTTTTTTCTTATTATTCTTTTTTTTAACTTTGTCTCTTTTCTTGTTTTAAATTACAATTGGTGTTAGAGCCATGTGAATTATTGAGTGGAGATGGTGCCAAGACGACGTGTCCATTGGTGGGATGGATGGAAAAAAGAGAAAGATTCAAAGGAGGAAGCTAGGTGTATTTCCTTCTCGACTCTTGATGGAGTTGCGACTGCAATTGGAAAAGAGATGGAAGAGAAAAAAGAGGCTAGAATCAGGAGGATTACCTTAATAAAGAAATTGTGACCCTAAAAAAGGATGTTTTGATGCTTAGAGAGCGAATTTCTTGTTTGGAGAAGGAAAATGAGAAAGTTTTGAAAGAGTGGGATTTTCCTGAAAAGAGAAGAAACAAAGAGCTGAAATTGAATTGGTTGAACTCCATATAATTCTTACTAAGTTAGGAATTATGGAGGAAAAATGTGAAACCAAAGAATCCATATAAGATGGAGCAGCTAGAATTGAAGGTAAAGCTAGTGAGAGAATTGGGCCAATGGATATGCCTACATTTTTTTAGGTTTCCAAGTATAATGATGGTGGTGAGACTATGTGATATCAATAGGAATGACAGTATTGTGGCAGTCGAGGAAGATGGAGAGGTGGTGTTCACCTCGAGGCTCTACATAAAGAGCACGTTGATTTGGGGATCTCATCTGATTTATTAACTAGTTATTATGGCATGGATTTCATGCGGAAAGAGGAGATTGTTTTCAGTTTTGAGGTTGAATATGTTATGTTGCTAAGTCTTATTAGTTCTGATTTATTTGGAAAAGATTGATTCGAAGTGTTCATGAACAAAGTTTCACAAAATTGAAATCTTTAATCAGCCTAATTGCAGTGTAAAGAATTAGAAATGCAGGGAATGTTATAGAGCATGACTGTGTCGATTGGGCTTCAAGTGGGAGATTGTTATGAATGTGAAGCCCAACAGTCACACATTTGTTCAACTTCTCATGACTCTTTGCTTGAAGGATATATGCAAAAGTATAAATGGATGTGTGCATTCATGCACTGTACTGTATTGTATCAGTGATTTAATAATAGAGTGATTCCCTACTTGAGAGTGGATGTAGGAAATTGTTGAACCACTATAAAATTGTCTCTTGTTTTGTTCTTATTTTTTTGTTTTCAATTTCATCTCTTTTCTTGTTTTAAATTATAGTTAGAAGTGAGATTGCATAGGTGGGGTGCCCTCATTTTTGTAGGGCAGTGAAATTGGTGAGGCACATTTCCATCATGACGGGGAAGTCATTGTTGGCGTCAGGGTCACTAAGAAACATGATGCTTGATAGGGGGCACTTGCACATGTGCGTGATGGAGTATAAGTTTTTTAATTGGTTTTTATAGTACAACTCAACATGTTGTATGAGAAAGGAGTTGGAGAAGGGGCTTTAGAGAGAAAATCTACCGACTTCCCATCTTTTTATAAGGCGCGACTAATGAGCTTTGCATGTATTCAACAAATGGTCTACCAAAAGAGTGTTTGTGGGATGATCAAAGCTCACTTCTATTTTGGGCATCATAGAGGACCAGATTTGAATGAAGGCATGCTAGGGGAAAATACCCAATTACCAACAGGTGGTTTGACAATCATTATAGTTTTTGTCATAGATACCCCAAGTACTACTTTTAAAAGAGCCCAAAAAATGAAAACACATGTACTAATAGCCAATCATACATGTACTAATAGTATCATATAACTCGTTGAAAATCTGGATATGTTAGTAAGTGGTTCTATTTTGTAGAGCATGGGAAGTACTCTAAAGAGGTGTTTTTGTTTCATGTAGTCAAAGTTGTGCAGATTTTGAAATTCCATATAGTTTATGCAATAAATGTCAGTGCTAACTATTTCAACCAATGAAAAACAACAAAATCAACAGTGGCAATGACTTGAATGGTCGTCAATGTTGTCTCCGCTAATCTGCACGATTGATACTAAAATTTAGCCTGTCTTTTCCAAAATTAAATATTTGATGTTTAAGAGTGGGAAAATTGGATGTGTAGAAACTTACCAACTTGGTGCACATAAAATAGTATTTCATGGGGTGAGATCATTGGGATGCATTCCTCTTATAAGATGAAAACCATTGAATCCCGAACTCTTGAAAAACTAATGAATTCTGAACTCTTGATCGACAATTTCAATGAGAATGTAGGTGGACTATAACAATACCTTAATCATATATGTAGATACCTACAACATGGTTATGAAGTATAGTTACAAAAAATGATGACCAATTAAGGAATCAAATTAATTTGCCTTCATGATTTTATACTTTTGAAGGACCCTTGGTTTCCCTTAAGCACACTTAGAGTCACTCAAACACCTCCCTTTGTATTCACATTTTTCTTTGTATTCCCGTAACATATTTTTTGAAGAAATGTTTATCTCCCACCACCTCGTAAAAGTCTACAACGACATTGCTGGAGTTGTAGGCATGAAGCGAGGGAGGAGAGAACAAACTGGTCCAACCTTGGAGGCCTTGGAGTTATGGGCATGCCACGTATTGAATGTCTCAAATCTCCAAGGACTCACACTTCTTGAGCAATCAACATCCATAAAGTTTATCGCAATTGAACCACTCATACGTGATATCCCACATATTAATATCTAAGATTTCCTTACTAGTCCAACTTGATGAAGGACAATGTGGTGCTGGGAGTGGTTAATGAGTAAAGAATGATATTGATTTGGTTAGTGTTGTGAATGTGAAGCCCAACAGTCACACGTCCGTTCGACTTCTCATGACTCTTTGCTTGAAGGTTGTATGCAAATGTATAAATTAATGTCTACAGTCATGCACTGTACTGTATTGTATCGGTGATTTAATAATAGAGTGATTCCCTACTTGAGAGTGGATGTAGGCAATTGCTAAACCACTATAATATTGTGTCTCTTATTTTTTTCTTATTTTTCTATCTTTAACTTCATCTCTCTGCTTGTTTTAAATTACAATTGACCTATCAGAGCCATGTGAAGTATTGAGTGGAGATGGTGCCAAGACGTCATGTCCATTGGTGGGATGGATGGACAAAAGAGAAGGATTCAAAGGAGGAAGCTAGGTTTATTTCCTTCTGGACTCTTGATGGAGTTGTGGTTGCAATTGGCAAAGAGATAGAAGATATCAAAGAGGCCAGGAATCGGGCTGATTACTTTAACAAAGAAATTGTAACCCTAAAAAATGAGGTTTTGATGCTGAGAGAGATAATTTCTTGTATAAAGAAGGAAAATGAGAAAGTTTTGAAAGAGTGGGAGTTTTATGAAAAGAGAAGAAATGAAGAGTTGAAGATATATTTGGTTGAGCTCCATATAATTCTTATTGAGTTAGGAATTGTGGAGGAAAAATGTGAATCCAAAGAATCCATGTACGAGATGGAGCAATTGGAATTGAAGGTAAAGCTACCAAGAGAATTGGGCCAAGGGACATGACAATGTTTTTTAAGGTTGCCAAGTATAATGGCGGTGGTGAGACTGTGTGATGTCAATGGGAATGATAGTATTGTGGCAACCGGGGAAGATGTAGAAGTGGTGTTTTACCTCGAGGCTCTGCATAAGGAGCACATTGATTTGGAGATCTCGTCTGATCTATTAACTGGTTATTATGGCATGGATTTCACACGGAAAGAGGAGATTGTTTTCAGTTTTGTGGTTGAATATGTTATGTTGCTAAGTGTTAATAGTTTTGATTTATTTTGGAAATGATTGTTTCGAAGTGTTCACGAACAAAGTTTCACAAAATTGAAATCTTTAATCAGCCTGACTGCAGTGTAAAGAATTGGAAATGCAAGGAATGTTGCAGAGCATGACTATGCCAGTTGGGCTTTAAGTGGGAGATTGTTGTGAATGTGAAGCCCAACAATCACACGTTTGTTCAACTTCTCATGACTCTTTTCTTCAAGCTTGTACGCAAATGTATAAATGGATGTATGCAGTCATGCACTGTATTGTATTGTATCAATGATTTAATAATAGAGTGATTCCCTGCATGAGAGTGGATGTTGGAAATTGCCGAACCACTGTAAAATTATCTCTTGTTTTGTTCTTATTTTTCTATTTTCAATTTCGTCTCTTTGCATGTTTTAAATTACAATTAGAATTGACATTGCAGAGGTGGGATGCCCTATTTTTGGCAGGGAGACGGGATTGGTGAAGCACATTTCCATCATGACAAGGAAGTCATTGTTGGCATCAGGGTCACTAACAAACATGATGCTTGATAGGGGGCACTTGCACATGTGCATGATGGAGTATACGTCCTTTAATTGGTTGTCGTAGTAGCCCAGTGTGTTGTATGAGAAAGGAGTTGGGAAAGGGGCTTTAGAGAGCAAAGTTGTTGACTTCCTGTCTTTTTCTAACCCCCGACTAATGAGCTTCGCCCGTGTTCAACAAATGGCCTACCAAAAGAGTGTTTGTGGGATGATCGAAGCTCACTTCTATTTTGGGCGTCATAGAGGACCAAATTCGAATGGAGGCATGCTAGGGGAAAATACCCAATTACCAACAGGTGGTCTGACAACCATTATAGTTGTTGTCATAGATACCCCAATTGCTACGTTTAAAAGAACCCCAAAAAATGAAAACAAATGTACTAATAGCCAATCATGCATGTACTAATAATCTTGTATAGTTCGTTGAAAGACAGGATACATTAGTGAATGGTTCTATTTTGTAGAGGGTAGGAAGTGCACTAAAGAGGTGTTTTTGTTTCACGGAGTCAAAATTGTGCAGATTTTGAAATTCCATATAGGTTATGCAGTAAATGGCACTGCGAACTTTTTCAACCAATGAAAAACAACAAAATCAACAATGGCGATGGCGATGACTTGAATGATTGTCGAGGTATTGGCTAAATCTTAAACTAAAACGTAAAATGTATGAAGGAAGCTTTAAAAAGTTTGAAAAAAAAACGAAGTGTCCACCTTGGTAAGATTTGCGTTTTAGTTTAAGATGTTGTCTCCGCCAATCTACACCGTTGATGCTAAAATTTGGCCGGTCTTTTCCAAAAGTAGACGCCTTCCGCCTAATAATAATAAAAAACTCACTGACCAAGACAATAAAAAAACCGATATATGGCCCACAAAGTAGGCAGCGGCTACCCAGCCGACAAAATCCTCCCCGCTGTTATGGCATGGCTATGACATACCATATATCCATCGTATTTCGTCACAATCAAAAGTACTGTCAGCCGTTGCAATCACGATCACCTGTCCAATCTGTAATGGATCTACAATGTTGTCATCAACAATACAGATGAAAGTACGAAGTTGGGATCTACAATGTTGTCATCAACACGGCCTACGAAGTTTCCCGTCAGTTGGAATTGGTCTTCTTCGAATCTAACACCTTGACACGTGTCCTTACGATTGAGATATTCGCACCTTCCTTCCCTCCCCACTCGAGATAAATTACCGGCGATGATGGGTCATCTTATGTAGAAAATATGCAGAAAGGAGGAGAGGGAAATCGTCCAAGATGCAAAGACAGGCTGTCATCCACCTAATTCACGCGTCCGGTCACATCGTTTTTGTCCGTATCTCTCCGTTTTTGCCCCCCTCTCATCTTTTTTTCTCCTATATATACATTGCATTTCAACTTCCCCTTCTCATCAAGAGAGCTCTTCTCATTTTTCTACACCTAGTTTTTCCTATTGGCCTTCCATTGCTTTCGTCGTTTGTTATTTCCGTGTTCAGTTTGATCCATTACCATGGCATCCGCTTCTAGAAGTAGCACTAGCATGAACCCATCTACATCTGCATCTACTTCTGATGGATCCTTTCTCAGCTACCAACCCCCCTCTACTAAACTCGCCTTCAAAAGTAATAAGAGGTATCATGTGTTTCTGAGTTTCAGGGGACCAGACGTCAGGAAGACTCTGGTTGACCATCTCTTCGAAGCACTCTCCGTTGCAGGACTCAATGTCTTCTTGGACACTGAGAAATTGGACAAGGGGGAAATTATTGACTTGAGCTTGGAAAGAGCAATAGAGAGCAGTGCCATACGCATACCTATATTTTCCAAACGCTATGCAGACTCGATTTGGTGTCTTAGGGAGGCCGCTGCAATGTTAAGGACACCTGGCTTGATTATTCCTCTGTTTTATGATGTGGATCCAACTAATATCAGATATCCTGAAAAGGGGAACAGTCCCTATTGCGGATCATTTAAGAAACATCGCGGCCATTCAGATCGGTACGAAAAAGGAGAGATCGACCAGTGGAAGAATGTCCTTCTCGACATCTGTAAACGCTCAGGTTGGTCCATGGATATGGCAGACGGGTAAGTCATGAACCTCCTCTCTTTTTACTTGCTTTTGTGGTTTTTTGGGTTAAACCATTTTACGGCTGCCGCTGGATGTATGTTAGGGAAGGGAGTTAGACTACAGTTAATGAAAGAAATAAGTATATAATATTTTAACATTTTGGTGCTATATCATTTTATAGTTTTCTGAGTACTTATTTAATATTTTAATTTATAATTAGTTAACAACATCAGATTTCCACAATCCATTAGTAATGTAGACAGATTTCTGGATTCGATCGTGTAAGTATTTTTAGCATCAACATTTCGGATCACACTCTGTGATCCATCATCAGGATGAGAAATGCAAGGATGGAAAATAAAAATGCAGACTTAGCCTAACACAAGGACAAAATAAAGGTAAGGGGAAGAGTGCGCACGCAGACCAATGAAGAGAAGAGAGGAGAAAAAGGGGGCCCAAGGAGAACATAAAAATAAGAAAAAACTCAAGGAATGAGCTTGCAGAATAGATAATGTAAGCAAATACAGAGATTAAACATACACCAATTGAGCCTGCAGAATAGATAAAGTAAGCAAATACAGAGATTAAACATACACCAATAAGGCAATTAATTAATGAAATAGAGAGTGTATTACAAATATGAAATAATGACAAGCGACCGATTAAAAAATGCAGGAATAACTGAGCATAAAAAGAAAGAAAAATAGAAAGGACCAAGTGCCTATATATATATATATATATATATATATATATATATATAGGCAAATGTGTATCTATATATGTATATGAATATATAAGATAAATAAGAAAAAAGGACATTGTGCTTACATATATATCTAAATATATATATATAGAAAGGAAAAAAGGGGGGCTATATATATATATATATATATATATATATATGCATGCACTTAAAAATCTCTAAGAGCTTGATAAAAATGAAACTAAAAGAACATGAGAAAACAACCAATTAAATGAGTCTGAAGAAAGAGGGAAGCAACAAATTAAGAAACAACATTGAAAGAGATCAGGGCTAGAAATGTACATAAATGTACATCTATGTACGAATATATATATATATATATATATATATATATATATATATATATATATATATATATATATATATATATATATATATATATAAGCCCTTACACATGCACAAAAAAAAAAAAGGCAACTAGGAAAAATATCAAAAAATATATATCTATATATATATGTAAACAAATAAAAGCAAAAAATGAATCAATAAGTGTATGTTTGTGTGAGTACCCATTCTTCACCAAGTCTTCAGCTTGAATGGGTACTCACACAAACAAATCTCTAAGGCTCTCAACCAAGCTAAGACTTTCTTTCTTGCCAACTCTGGTCCTCAACCTTTCTTGTCCCTGCCTCCCATTTTTGGCTCCCTTCCTTTTGTGGACGGAATCTCCCAGAAGATCGCCAAAATCTTAACTTAAAAGGGCCTTCGGGTTGCCTTCAAACCCCTCTCTCGATTAAGAAACCGTGTCCCCCCTCTCAAGGACTCCAAAGACTCTTTCCTAGATTCCAGAGTCTATATGATCTCTTGCTCCTATGGAACCCCCTATATAGGCGAAACGGGCCGCTCTTTCCACACTAGAATCCGTGAGCATATTGTTGACATTGAGCGCGAGAGGGTCCACAAATCCACTTTAGCGGAGCACTCGTCCGCCTCCAAACATCATATCTGTCTTGAGAGCCCCCAAATTCTCTCCAAGGAAGACAACTATCTCAAGAGGAAGCTCAAAGAGGCCATTGAGATTCACTACCATCCCATTAACCTCAACAGAGATGATGGGTGGTCAGTCAACGTTTTGTGGCGACCTTTATTAGGTATGCTTGATAGCAACCATCACCCTTGAGTCCGTCCTTCCTCCCTCCCCTTTCGTGGTCTCTCTCGTTCTTTCCTTGGTGTTCGGGTTGCCTCCCCCTTGGTCCGCGTGTTTGGTCGGCTCTGATTTGGTTGTCCTTTTTATTTCTCCCCCTCCGAGGCTCATTTTTTATCTTCCTTCTCTTGTTGTTGGGTCTACCCCTCGCTCTCCTTTTTTGCCCCCCTCTCTTTTTTCTCCTTGGTTCGGGCTGGTTTGTCCCCTCTTGGCCTCTCTGCGTTTTTATATGCGCTTACACACTCTCACACACACGCACATATATATTTATATACTTTTTGTTTTTATGCTTGCATGTTTTTTGGCTCGTTTTCCTTTTCCTTTTTCTGAATGTGCGTGTGCTTTCAGTGTTGTATTCGTATGTCTCGCTCGGAGGTTCTTGTATTTTCATTTATTTATTTATTTTGGTCGGTTATCCTTGCATGTATATATATACTTTTTAGTTTGTATATACATGAATGCACTTGTATAGTCATATTCTTTTATTCTTTTTGTTTTGTTTATTTATGTATATAAATATAATCTTTTGGGCTCATTTGCTTTCTCTTTTGTCTCTTTTTCCTTTAGACGGTCAGCTTCTCTCATATATATATATATATATATATATATATATATATATATATATATATATATATATATATATATATATATATATATATATATATATATATATATATATATATATATATATATATATATATATATATATATATATATATATATATATATTCTTCTTTTATATTGATATGTACATATATACTTACACTTATAGATATTTTTGTGCTTACATATGTATATAGCATTGTATAAATATACATACACTTATTGATTCATTTTTTGCTTTTATTTGTTTACATATATATATAGATATATATTTTTTGATATTTTTCCTAGTTGCCTTTTTTTTTTGTGTGCTTGTGTAAGGGCTTATATATATATATATATATATTCGTACATAGATGTACATTTATGTACATTTCTAGCCCTGATCTCTTTCAATGTTATTTCTTAATTTGTTGCTTCCCTCTTTCTTCAGACTCATTTAATTGGTTGTTTTCTCATGTTCTTTTAGTTTCATTTTTATCAAGCTCTTAGAAATTTTTAGGTGCATGCATATATATATATATATATATATAGCCCCCCTTTTTTCCTTTCTATATATATATATATTTAGATATACATGTAAGCACAATGTCCTTTTTTCTTATTTATCTTATATATATATATATATATATATATATATAGGCACTTGGTCCTTTCTATTTTTCTTTCTTTTTATGCTCAGTTATTCCTTCATTTTTTAATCGGTCGCTTGTCATTATTTCATATTTGTAATACACTCTCTATTTCATTAATTAATTGCCTTATTGGTGTATGTTTAATCTCTGTATTTGCTTACTTTATCTATTATGCAGGCTCAATTGGTGTATGTTTAATCTCTGTATTTGCTTACATTATCTATTCTGCAGGCTCATTCCTTGGGTTTTTTCTTATTTTTATGTTCTCCTTGGGCCCCCTTTTTCTCCTCTCTTCTCTTCATTGGTCTGCGTGCACACTCTTCCCCTTACCTTTATTTTGTCCTTGTGTTAGGCTAAGTCTGCATTTTTATTTTCCATCCTTGCATTTCTCATCCTGATGATGGATCACAGAGTGTGATTTGAAATGTTGATGCTAAAAATACTTGCAGGATCGAATCCAAAAATCTGTCTACATTATAAATAGTTGTTTTTGGATTGGATTGTGACAATATGTTTGTATCAACATTTCCGATCACACTACCTAATCTATCAAACAATCCAATTCAAAAACAACTAATTGCAGATGATCAAAAACATACTTATTTTCATTTATATTGATTATGTTTAAATGAATTAATATTTAGGGATTATTGTTTCATAGAGCTGAATAAGGGAGGACAAACTTGTTTCTATTTAATAAATTTAAATGTGAGAGTAATTTTGTTATTATTTATGGACAGTTGAATAAAGGAGGAAATATGTGTCCTTGTTTAATTAATTAAATTTGAATATAAGTTACAAAGTTTTATTTAGATTAGGAAAATATCTAGTAATGTAAAAAAATAAATCTATTTTTATCCAAATCATATGAAAAATTTGGTATGTTAATATATGTTTTATTTTGTTTAATTTGTATTTGATAAAAATGATTTAAACTTTAAATTGAGAAATAGTTGGAATTTTTCTCATATTTTTTTATTTTAAAAAATTATTATAATTATTATATTCTAAATTTTATTAATTAATATTTGGTTTCCTAATAATAAATAATATTTATATTTCTGTTAAATAATTTTTATCTAATATAAAAAAATTATTTTAAAGTTGATTAGTTCAAATTAAAATTAATTTTTTTTTATTAATTATTTAATTATTCACTGATTAAATTTATGCTTTTAGTCAATTCTTTTTCTTATCAATTTAAATCATCAAATGTAAAGAAATATTATTAAATGTATTAAATTTTTATTTAATTCTTTAATTTTTTAATATTTAGTAGATTTTAATTAAACAATTGAAAATACTTTATTAAGCCGATAGGCTTTTTATTGTGGGCATCGCCCATGACGGAAAAGTGTCTGATACGGAAAACTTTGCCGGAAACTTTTCTGGGAACTTTTCCGGTAGACATTTTCTTGGATCTGTTGAGGCTGAGAGAATGGCTCCCATTTTCAATTTCAGTTCGCAAATGAAGTTTCTTGTTTGCCTGTGTGCCATGGATGGAGGCTAAGAGAATATCATATGGACAAACTGCTAGGGCAGAGATGGACATGATATTAGGGTTTTTGTCTCAGTTTGAACTTAATGGAGACGTCTCAAACAAAATTCGGATGTTCACCAATGCACAAACAGGGTGTGTTGTGTTTTGCAGAATGTCTAAAAAATATGATTTTCATGGATGCAGCTGTGGTTGTAGGAATAGCACGAAATGGAGTTTTGAATGGCTCAGAGACTCAAGCTAATGCATACGACAGGAGTAATGGTTTGTTTGAGGAGGAGGTTTGAAGGTGGTCGTTGTAAGGGACATCACAGCTGTGCGTAGATGACCTCGTAGCCCAGAGACTAAAACCATATATTTATAGAGGAATTATTTGTTGATGCAGAGCAAGTAAAAGCCTTGTTCCATTTCCTTGACCTTTGCCCGCAGGATGTGCTTCTGGATCTTCTCCGTTGCAATTTTAGGCAAGGGGCCAATACCACTGATTTGGAAACCATATAACGAGGCAATCTGTCTTCAATATTTCATAATATGAAGCCTCTTCGTGAGATGTTGCAACCGGTTTACTAGACATGTATACGAAATGTGGGAGCACAGATAAGGTCAATGAACTGTTTGACAAAATGCCTTAAGGAACTGTGGTTTCATAGAATGCCATGATTGCAGGATATTAAAAAAAAATGACTTGCACAAATGGCTTCAGAAACTTTCAAGAAAATACAAACGGCATGTGTAAAACCAAATTCGACAACCTCTGCCAACATCCTTCCCACCTGTGCCAAAATGGGAGCTCTCAAACAGGGTATGAACGTCAATCAAAGCATAATGAAAGGGGATCTTCTTTTAGATATTATAGTTGGAAATGATTTGGTGGACATGTATGCAAAATGTGGATGCATGGATAAGAAATAATCATTTGTTTGACAAAATGTTTCAAAGATATGTTATCTCGTGGAATAGAGTGCTTGTAAAATATACACAGAATAAATTTGTTGAATACGTGCTAGAAACTATCAAGCAAATGCAATTGGCAATTGTGAAACCAAATTCAACCTTTGCAGCATCCTGCCTGCCTGTGCAAAAGTGGGAGCTTTGGAAGAGGGTAAAAGTATCCATCAAACCATAGTATGAACAGGTTTCTATCCATGCTCACAACCTGGGCTGAAATGGGAGTTCTAAAATAGGGAACGGATGTCCCCATCAAAGCATAAAGGATAGCATAATTTCTTCAAATGTTGTGCTTGCAACTACCCTAGTATACATGAACGTAAAATGTGGAAGCATAGTTAAGCCATGTGAACTATTTGCCAAAATGCCTCAAATAAATGAAGTCTCATTGAATAAAACGCATGTTTCAAATCCCACTCAAATGTGTGCATCTCAGTCGCTGGGTAGGATAGACATAAAAAAGACTCTTGCATTGAGTTGTATCAAACTGTGCCCTAATTCACCAGAACATATATATCAAACAATGTGACTGTGGCAGCAGGAATAAATTAGTGTACAATAAGACAAGAAAACATGGATATAGTCACTTCCCCATCCACAGTCCGATTGTGAGAACAGGAGAATAGTTAGTTGATTAGGATAATCCGAGGATCTCGTAGATATAATTTAGAGAGAGTTTTCTATGCTTTAGTAGAATGAATATGAAGACGTAATAAATTGTGGTCTTCTTTCTTTCATATCATTAACAGGCAAGGAGACTAGGAGAATACGTACAATGTTGCCATGTTTGTTGTGCTTACAAAACTATTTCGGTCAATGACATTAGGGAATGATTTGTAAAGTAATGATTTATAAGCTACAAAATGTGGAAGTATAGACAAGGGAAGTGAACTGTTTAACAAAATACCTCAGAGAAATATGGTCTGCACAAAATGGATTTGTTCAAAATGCTCTAGAAACTTTTAAACTAATGCAATTGGTAGGTATAGAGCCAAGTTCCACAACTTTTTGTCAGCGTCTTTCCTATCTGTGTCATAATGGGAGCTTTGGAGAAGGGTATGGACATCCATCAAAAGATAAAGGAAGAAGAATTTTTGTTGAAAAATAAAGAAACACAAAATTCTTTCATGAGGAGGATCAAAAGGCTAAACAAATTGAAATTGAAAAGCACTGATTTCAGCGCAGAGACAAATGGGAGAACAAGAAAGAAATGGGATTTTGAAGAATACCCAAGATTGGAGGTTCAGAAATCGACATGAGAAGCAAAGCAAGAGTATGTGTGGTTCAATATTATGGTCATTTTCCATTGTGGGTAGTCTAATTCTACAATTTTGTGATGCGGAGTTTCACTTCCACTGTAATTTTGATCAAGAACACACCAACTTTCCGAGACTGATTATAATTACAAAAGAACTTTCCATTGTATATTTGAATGGCGGAATGTGTGTACACAACGAGACGTCACAATCTGTCGCTACTCTGTTGAAAGGCCTCTCCTAAATGAAACCTCGGCCATGCACGTGTATGTCCAACCATACATGGCTATCGGCTACAATAATATAAATTAATAATATCAATTTATATAATTTTTATTTTTAATATTACTTTACATTGAAAAATGCATTTATATTTTGATATTCTTAGTTCAATTTGATTTTAATTTTATTATTAAGGTCTCTTTAGTATAAGAAAATTAGAATTAAAAATAACTTGTTTATATACAAATATTTATTATGGATGTTATTACATTGATAAAATATGGATGTTATTACAATGACAAAATTTATATATTATAATGTAACTTTTAAATCTAATATTATTTTTATTTAAGAAAAAAAAAATTGAAGGAGGAAGATGAGATGAAGATAGAGGAGAGGACGAAGTAAAAGATGAGGAAGAAGATGAGGAAGAGGGAGAAGGAGGAGAAGATGAGGAAGAAGAGGTAGTAGAAGAGGAGGAGGAGGAGGAAGAAGAAGAAACGGAAGACGAAGACAAAAAAGAAGAAAAAGAGAAGGAGGAGGAAGGAGAAGGAGAAGTAGAAGGAGGAGGAGAGAGAAGAAGGACAAGGACAAAAAGATGAAGAAGGAGAAGACGGAGAAGGAGGAGGATTAGGAGGAGGAGAGGAGGAGGAGGAGGAGGAAGAGAAAGAAGAAGAGCAAGAGGAAGAAGTGTAGGGTGAGGAGGAAGAGGAAGAAGTGTAGGGTGAGGAGGAGGGGGAAGAAGAGGAGAAAGAGGAAGAAGAAGATGAAGAGGAGGAAGAAGAGGAATAAGAAGTAGAAGAAAATGAAGGGGAAGAAGAGGAGGAGGAGGAGGAAGAAGAAGACAAAGAATAGGAGGAAAAGGAAAAAGAAGAGGAGGAGGAGGAGGAGGAAAATGAAGGAGAGGAGGATGAGGAAGAAGGAGAAGGAGGATGATGGGAAGAAGAAGATGACTTTGATCCTCATTATATATTAACTATCGGCGTGACCATTGCACCTCTCCTAGATGCAAGTGCTAGTTATCATATTGTTATTTTGTTCCATGAATTCTCTCACGAAATTTTGAAATTTTGAAGTGTATATTTACTCAAATAATTTTTAGATGCAAATTATTTCCAAAAGTACCAATTTTTTCTTGCACTCTCTCATTTAAAATACACAAAGTGGTATTGGTATAATTACAATAAATTAGGGCTTTTGCAATGTGTACCATGACTTACTCTCACCATTGCAGCTTTGAAGCTCGGATGATAAGGAGGGTGGTGAATGACCTCATTAAGACTTTAGACAGAGTGCCATTAGAAGTTGCCAAGCATCCAGTAGGATTGGAGGACGTCAAGAATGTTCTCATTCAAAAATTAAATCTCAATGCCGTGGATGATGTAACTAAAATTGGAATATGGGGAGTTGGTGGTATTGGTAAGACCACAATTGCCAAAGCCGTGTACAATCAGGTCTGTGCAGATTTTGAAGCTACTTCTTTTGTTTCTAATATCCGCACCACTGCTACAGAGGCCACAGGCCTTACAAAATTGCAGAAAAAGATTCTCAAAAATTTATCCAAATATGATAAAGAAGTGGACAGTGTTGACGAGGGCATAGCTTTGCTCAGAGACCGTTTGGGAGGAAAACGTGTGCTGCTTGTTCTAGACGATGTTGATGCTATTAAACAATTGGATGTTTTAGTTGGGGATTGGTTGGCATGTGCTAGCAGAATTATCATAAATTCTAGAGACAAACATATCTTCAATGTTGCTGGGGTTTCAGACCAATGCATTCACGAGATGAGTGGATTGGAGATAAATGAAAGTCTCCAGTTATTTAGTTGGCAGGCTTTTCTCAGAGCATCTCCAAGTCTCGGCTACGAAGATCTGTCAAGAAGAATAGTGGAAGCTTGTAAGGGGCATCCTCTTTCATTGGAAGTGATTGGATCCATGCTGTATGACAAGAAGGATGACAAAGATTGCTGGAAGGAAGCTCTTCACAATATAACTCACAATTCTGAAATTTATGAAATACTTTATATAAGTTATAATGCCCTTAGTGATGAAGAAAAGGAAATATTTGTAGACATTGCTTGCTTCTTTATTGGAGAAGACAAAACATTGCCCATTGTTTTTTGGGAATCCTTGTACAGTAAGGTACACACTGCCGTTTCTAATCTTTCCATGAAATTATTGATAAAGATTGATGATAAAGGATTATTCCAAATGCATGACCATTTGCGAGATATGGGGCAAACTATTGCTGAGAAAGAGAAAAAGGGAACCCGCAAGTGGAAGTCTACTGATTTAAGCACCGTATCCAACAATTTATCTCACCGTCGGCTCATTGGAGGGAATCCACAAAGTCTTGAAATGCTTTATACAGATGGACTTCTCTATCTTCATTTGGAGAATCTGACCATTGAATGCAAGACAAGAGACGCGATATTCATGCTTCCCCTAAGTTTGAAATGGTTAAGGTTGGAAAATTGCGACTTTGAAATTAGGAAGAATGTCACATTCAAGAAACCACGTCACTCCAGAATTGTGGATAACATTTGGCAATGTAAGGTTCTTCAACTAAATGGTTCTCCGGCGATTTCACTTAGCCTTTTTCTCTCTCCCCCCATCACTCCGATTTCACTTCCTATGCTTCTCCCTGAGACCATTGGCAACCTGTCACAACTGCAGAGATTATACTTGGTAGACTGTCACAGCTCTGCAGCCTCCCTGATAGCATTGGCAACCTGTCACAGCTACAGAGTTTGGAGTTGGCAGGGTGTCATAGCTTAAGCAGCCTCCCTGATAGCATTGGCAACCTGTCACAGCTACAGAGTTTGGTCTTGAGAGTGTGTGAGAGCTTAAGCAGCCTCCCTGATAGCATTGGCAACCTGTCACAGCTGCAAAGTTTGGACTTGAGAGGGTGTCTTGGCTTAAGCAACCTCCCTGATAGCATTGGCAACCTATCACAGCTGCAGAGTTTGGACTTGAGATGGTGTGGGAGCTTAAGTAGCCTCCCTGATAGCATTGGCAACCTGTCACAGCTGCAGAGTTTGGACTTGCGAGTGTGTGAGAGATTAAGCAGCCTCCCTGATAGCATTGGCAACCTGTCACAGCTGCAGAGTTTGGACTTGCGAGTGTGTGAGAGATTAAGCAGCCTCCCTGATAGCATTCGCAACCTGTCATAGCTGCAGAGTTTGGAGTTGGCAGGGTGTCACAACTTAAGCAGCCTCCCTGATAGCATTGGCAACCTGTCACAGTTGCAGAGTTTGGACTTGCGAATGTGTGAGAGATTAAGCAGCCTCCCTGATAGCATTGGCAACCTGTCACAGCTGCAGAGTTTGGACTTGAGAGGGTGTAACAGATTAAGCAGCCTCCCTGATAGCATTGGCAACCTGTCAAAGCTGCAGAGTTTGGAGTTGGCAGGGTGTCACAGCTTAAGCAGCCTCCCTGATAGCATTGGCAACCTATCACAGCTGCAGAGTTTGGACTTGAGAGGGTGTCACAGCTTAAGCAACCTCCCTGATAGCATTGGCAACCTGTCACAGCTGCAGAGTTTGGACTTTATATGGTGTGGGAGCTTAAGCAGCCTCCCTGATACCATTGGCAACCTATCACAGCTGCAGAGTTTGGACTTGCGAGTGTGTGAGAGATTAAGCAGCCTCCCTGGTAGCATTGGCAACCTGTCACAGCTGCAGAGTTTGGACTTGAGAGAGTGTGAGAGCTTAAGCAGCCTCCCTGATAGCATTGGCAACCTGTCACAGCTGCAGAGTTTGGAGTTGGCAGGGTGTCACAGCTTAAGCAGCCTCCCTGATAGCATTGGCAACCTGTCACAGCTGCAGAGTTTGGACTTGCGAGTGTGCGAGAGATTAAGCAGCCTCCCTGATAGCATTGGCAACCTGTCACAGCTACAGAGTTTGAAGTTGGGATGGTGTAAGAGCTTAAGCAGCCTCCCTGATAGCATTGGCAACTTGTCACAGCTGCAGAGTTTGGAGTTGGCAGGGTGTCACAGCTTAAGGCCGTCACAGCACAGCGTTGGAAGGTAAATATTGAGTTGGGAGGTAAATATTAATTATGTATTTTTTACTTATATAATGAGCTCTGAGAGAGCATTAAATAGAGTTGCCCGAAGACGCTCAAATTTCCGGAATTCCACATCGACTGCACTCCAATTCTCATTAATCAATCTGCACCTTAACATGTCTTATTTGTGAACGCCATATTTGTTGATCTAATGGCAAGCAAATTTAGTTAATTTATGTTTACATTAAATTGCAAAACGATGTGTTCTTTGCGAAAAAACAAATCTCTTTTTTTCCTTGCACCTCAGACAATAATGAATGATGTTTAAAAATAAATTAAAATTTGGAGAGAGTCCATTAAAGTCCACGCCATACTATAATTGTCACAAGTTTAATTTTTATATAAACTAATATAAAATAATAAATAAAAGGAAATGCAAAAACTTGTGAATTTGGTTTTTACTTGAAGTTTATATACATGTTTTAATTTGTGTTATTTGATGGAGGGAAAAATATTTTACTTTATTTAAGAGATTTAGAAGTTGTTGGAATTTTTTATGATATTAATACTAATGTATTTAATTATCAACATTTGAATCATAATATCTAAGATGCTTTTTCATGTTTATTTATTATGTGGGATCATATTTAAATATCATTGACATGATTTTGTAAGAGTTTAATCAAATGAAAGTATATTTTCAATTATTAGCAAACTTCCAACTACACATGTTTTAATTAAATTAAAAAGAAATACACATCAAGGGCACAATTGAACTTTTTAGAGGTAAATTCTTATAATTTAGATCCTACTAAATTTAAATGAAGGCATATTCCGCTTATTAGCAAACTTCCACCCGCACACTAGATTTAATTTAGATTCAAAATATATGTCAAGATTACCATTAAAAATTTTATGGAGACAATAATCTTAGAAGCTAGATTGGATCCACAATCACATAGAATAAATATGTAAGTGATTTAGATATATATAGACAACAAGTTTCCATATATAACAATATTCATCTAAATAGATCACTAAATTTTCTACATATTAAGGAGTCATTTAGTTTAATTAACCTAGATTTATTTGAGAAAGTTAAAGATATATTTATTTTTCCTTTTTATTATAAGCCTCCTAATCTTAAGGGAAATCCTTACACCTCAAAAAATTAAATAGAATAATAATTATGTTGTAGAATGTAATATCCCCCTCTAGTAATGAAATTTAATATTAAATCACAATATAATTAAAATATAAATAAATAAGTAATTTATTAATATTATAGTCAATAATACATTCTCTTATATTTCCTATGCCAAACATTAGAGAGCGACTAAACTTGAATAGGTTGAATAACACTATCAAATACCACATAGTATGCCATAAAACTATATTAGACTGCAGGATCGGTTTGGAACAACAAAATGACAATTTGTCTCCGATAAGGAAGGAGATTACGATTAATAAATAACCATATTGATTGGTGTATTAATATAATTATGTATCAAGCAACTAATATAATATCAACTTTAGTCATATTATTAATATCAACCAATAACTAAATTAACAAGAGCTATGCGCAGCAAGAGTCCTTGCCTTATATTAGGATATGAGGCTTTATGTTTAGTAAATAAATTGTCAAGTGTTAATTGAAATCAATCTATTAATAAATTGACTAAGACTTTGGACTAGAAGTGTAGATCATAGATGTATAAATTTGAAATCAGAATTTTATTAATCTTAATAATCTGCAAGAGTGTCACTTTTTCTTGATAATCCAAACATGTATGCATTTTAAATGTAGGAGTGAAGGTAGGGAAAACTCCATATGTGATGGTAGGTGTGAACACTTGTCTAGTTGTGTAGTTTAAAATTATAATTAATTTATTAAAAATGAATTAAAATAAACCACAATACAATATAGCATGCTCTTTTATTCTTTTTAAAAAAAAAAAATACTTCAAATAGATATTATATAGATGAGCTATGTTTACTATTTTAAAAAATATAACTTTTTAAATATATATGAACTATTTTCAATATTTATATTGAATACAATTATGGGCCCAAAAAAATG
Organism: Chamaecyparis obtusa; assembly: GCA_027943335.1. Taxonomy (NCBI): domain Eukaryota; kingdom Viridiplantae; phylum Streptophyta; class Pinopsida; order Cupressales; family Cupressaceae; genus Chamaecyparis; species Chamaecyparis obtusa. The sequence goes on from BSBK01003030.1 coordinate 1,806,663, forward strand.
TTTCCAACACCATTTTAAACTCTTACATGTATTTTCAACATCGTGGTTAATAAGGGTGAAAAAGTGGAGAAAGAATTGTTCATATTCTACAATCATTCCTAAAAATATGCATAAGAAGAAAACTAACTTATTTTGTTTCAAATCTGTGCAATGTTTTCATGATAAATTTCAGAGTGCATAGTGTGCATGCTTTGGCAATGCTAATGTGACTAGAGATTGAAAGTATCTGCTTCCATATTAGACTAGATGGAATTTCTTATGGAGAATTTTTTTGCATTCAAAAATTGTATTTATAGTATGAAGCGTTGGTCTTGAGCTGTATTAACTGATTTCCCATAGTCAACAAATGCTTTAGCAAAACCTAGAACATGAACTAAAAGTTTATTAATGAACTATTTTGAACTATTGGGACATTTGGCATATAACCATTGGCAACTTTTGAGCAGCTATTGGAACATTTGTGCTAAAGAAGTGCACAGTTATTGACACATCTTTGAGTAGGTAATAGTAAGATGCACCAATGCATAAGTCAAAAGGTACAGTAAGATGCACCAATAAAAAATCTTATCCAATAAGATGCACCAATGTAGAAGTTACGAGGTACAATAATAATTTATGCATTGATGCATCCTGTAGGTACTGATAGGCATTTCTAGTGTTCTATGCTTCAATCGATTACAACAAGAACACCAGTCACCAGTCACATTCCAATTACACTTCACTCTAGCTTCACCTAATCCCTCAATTACTAGGTTTAATGAAACCAAAAAAATGATAACTAAAAATTCATTAATAAAGATATTGTGTACTGATAGCCCTCCACTTTTAATAAAGATATTTGGCATTCCCATTGGCAATTTTTTAGAAGCTATTGGAACATTTGTACTGAAGAAGTTATTGAGGCATCTTTGAGTAGGTATCAAGTAACACTTTGAAATGACCACTTTTTGACTCTTGTTGGCATAGCAGATCCCACAATGTGCTTAGTTACCACCTAGAAGCCAGAACAATAACCATAAGCAATTAAGTAGCATACAAAACCAAAAAAATATTGAAATCCATTGTACAATTTAAGATTTTTCGGTGCACAAAGTTAGCTATGATGACAACTGATTGGCTTCCCCTAGAAAACACCCTTCTAAGTAAAGCTTGGACTGCCTATAAAGTCTTGACTACTTTGACACCCTTTATATGAATTGTGGAAATCTAATAGCTTTGCCTATAAAATATTAGCTTGCCTTCTAATTAGTAGACTTCCAAAGAATAGATAGACTTCTTAGCTCAGATAGGGTTTAGGGTTTCTAGATTTGGTTGGGCTTTTAGTTTCAGTGGTGTAAAAGATGTTGGTTCAAATCCTCTGTTAGCCTGTAACTAGTACATAGGTGGTAGTGGCATCATAAGGGAGTGTACGTAACTGGTTTCCATCAGTAAGCTCTTTACAGTGTGCATACAAAGCCAATAAATAAGCAATGGAATTACTATCAGAGGGACAAAAGGAATCTTTGTGTTAAAAAATAAATGAAATATTACAGATTCACAACAAATGCCCATTAAATTCTTGCCAACCACAACCACGGTGCGAGAAATAACAACTAATCTATGAGTAAGAGATTTTCATGGAGAATTCATGCATGAACACATTTACTTTAAATTTCCATAATACTACTTACACAGACTCTTCAGTATTTCAATTCCAAAAGTAAACATTAATTTGAATACAAAAAGTTTAACTCTTCCTGTTCTATAATTGACCGACTTGGGCAAAGAGTTCTTGATGTAAACATTGCTTCCAAAACCCAGATCACAAAATTTCCCCGCATTCTCAAACATATTGAACAGAAATCTGTCACTGTCATTCTCAGTAAAACAAATTTATTCCATTAATTCTAAATAATTATCTAGAAAAAAATATAGTTAAAGAGGGGGCCTTAAGCATGAGTGGTGAAACACGATAGGGAAGGCTTGGTTACAAATCTTAACCCTATGAAATAGGCTTTTAGGCAACCATATTCACTTAGTATGATTTGAATGGTCAAAGAAACATACAGTGAATCGAAAAACAATCTTAATATTTTACTAAAAAATGAATCCAAAAGCAATCTTAATATTTTAAAATATGAACTGTGGAAAACTCATGCCAACCTATATTATTTATTTCTTATACATAAACAGTCCTAAAAAAATGGGTAACGAAAAAAATGCTCAAGTATAAAAATATGTACTGTTAACATGGGTAGCACAGTGTGTTGGTATTGCAGTGGCACTGTTATAGCAACCACTTGAATTCAAGCCAAGTTTTATACTCATACTAGCTATGCTCCATTGAAGCCCAGGTACAAAGGCTTAAGAATCACTGACTCCCTCAAATTTACCAATAACAACAAAAAAAATATTGCTCAAAAAACTATATATTGACAAACATCAGAATTTTTTTGTCATAGTAATGACAGTCATTGACACAGAGAGTTACAAAATAAAGGAGAAACGAAACTAGCAAAAAAATGATAGAATCAGTACCATCCTTAGACTAAGAACCATTGACTCGCTCAGATTTACCAGTAACAAATAAATTGCATGCTACCCACAAAACCATACATTGACAAACATCAGAATTCTTGTGCAACAGTAATGACAATCATTGACTGAGAGAGCTAAAAAATAGAAGAGCAACTCAATTGGAACAAAAAAAATGAGGAGCCCACTCCATCCTTAGACTAAGTCTATAATAAACTTACATATGATACATTACTGGTACAAAAAAGTCATTTCTTTAAAATGCTACACAAAGTTATTTCTTTAAACCCATTAATCAAAAACTGAGAAAACCAGTACCATCCTAGACTAAGTCTATTTGAGGCCGGATTAAAAACACAAATCCAAGAAGGAATCCAGACATAAATCCTCCAAGATGTGCAAAATTGTCTACATGTGGCAGTAATCCAAAAACCAAGTTGACAACAATGACGAGAACAAGTGTAACTAGTGCTGCAAGCTACACAGGAATTTTCAACTACACCTTGGTTAGAGACCACAACTTTCCTAAAAAATATACTATTATTTAACATGCACATCCTGAAATGTAAAATATATATTTTTTCAATAAAAAGGGTCCATCACGACTTAAGACTTTTCTAACCTTACTGGCATAGATTGTCCAATTTGTAATAAGCTTTGAAAGCATAGCACCTAGCAACCCAAAAAGAGCACCCAATGCTCGTACATATATGTTATTCTGGATAAATAAAGTTGACAACAAGCTGCCACCAAATCCAGAAAGCAGGTATAGCATGCCAATCTTAACTGTCATAACCAGTAAGTAGAAAGGCAATTAGTTGCTGAATGTTTTCTTCAACATACAAATAACAACAAATATGATCTATTAAACAACCAGAGTTGTTCTGAAATACTAAAGATTATTATAAATTGAAGGAATCAAATTGAACTCAGAGTCGACCAACAATTCAAATAAAAACAAAAACAACAAAATTTGTTTGGGGCAAATAGATTACATAAAGAAGAAAATAATTTCAATTATAAAACAAAGATCGCCAAAACTGGAATAGAGGAAATTATATCTAAAGTTCATTAACCAAGGACCAAGCATATTGAATACAATGTTGAATTCTATGATAGTGCATGTGTTTTAGAACTTATAGAAGCCAAACTCTTGTTCAAGATGAATTCCTATGAAAACAAGACTAAGCATATTGGAAAGCAGATGAATCACTCCTGCATCAAATACACGTAATGAGCCTCCATCCCCTGATGCTTCTGTACGACCTTATTCCAATCAAGACCTCCCATTTTTTTCTAATCTACAAAAAAAGCAAAATACAACCAGAATTGGCACATAGCGTATGGCAAAGAAAATACAGAGATATGTATGACATCAATGCCAATAAAAGGGGGATAATTCAACAACTGCTTATGTGTCTAGGGCATGCATATGTTATAGAATTTTCATCATCATAAAAATGTCATTGCTCAAAATTGAAACACTATTTTGAAACACATTTGAATTGAAGAATTTAATCTAAGGGCACCTACATAAATAAACACCATTAAAATCAAGACTCTAGCCTTGCATAAAGCATGGCTCGTATAGTCCTAAATGCAACATGTAAAAGAGCCTTAGTGTGAGAACTTGGAGTAGTGGCACATTTTAGAAGCATCCCCTGCACATATAAAAATGGTATTTTCTAGTCAGAGGGGCTTATTAAAAGGACAAAAAAATGGTCATATATGAGAAGGCCAATGTGTATATGAGAAGGTATATTTTGGGGTTACTGCCAAGTGTACACTCACAATGTGCACTTCTCTAAGCCATTGATTCTAAGGGAATCCATGGATTGGAAACCTTGAAAAGCGACCTAGAGTTCCCTAGGCATGGAGTGCAAGGGTGTTTAGAGGGCTCTCAGCTAGAGCTATTAAGCATGAAACCCTTACTAGTAAACCATGCAATGGAAGATTCAAGAGACAAGGGACAGAATGCCAATATCATCAAGAATCACAATGAAAAATGCAATGCAAGCTATGCTAGAATGGGAATGCAAGAATGCAACTAAACTATGGAAATGAGAGTGTTACAAGCCATTACTAGTTAAACTATGTAAACTAAGCTAAAGCATGAAAGGAAAATAAGCTAAGAATGCCATGAGAAACTAAGCTACAATGCAAATGTGAGGAATAAAATGCAACAAGTTCTTCAAAAGCTTCAATGGCATCAAGAAAACCTACAACATAACATTAGCATCAAGAGTGGGGATCATAGAATGAGAAGACAACTCTCCTTTTAAAGATAAATGGACCATGGAGATTGAGAGGCAAAAGATTTGATCAAGGGTAGAGTTTGAAAGTGGGAGCAATCCTTGTGCACAAGTCTCCTCTAGTGAGAAAGAAGTGTTGACTTTTGTGCCCCATGTGAGACAAAAAGCCTTTTCTTCTTATTTATTAAATATGAATAATGCTTTATTTGTGCAACTTAGGATAAAAGGGAAGTGGGGGATTTTTATTTAATAAAAGGAGGGGGAATTACTTTTAAATTAAATAAAGACTTAGGATAAAATGGTTAATCCATAGAATATAATCGAATAAATGATAAAAATTAGGATTTGATCAAGAATAAACAATTGATAAATTTAGCAAATAATGCTAGAAAGGGGCTAAAAGTTCTAGATGACCATTTTTGGGTGATTACATTTTCCCCTCTTTGACTAATGTGTGATCGATCTGGGAACACATTATGTCAAAGCTATAGATCAGCCAAGAAGGCAATAGATAGGAGATCTGACCCCAAAGATTGAAGTGCAAAAAGATAGCAAATCCTGCATGTTAGCCTGGTAGCAACAATACTGAACACTTAGGAGAGAGATGGACAGTAATCAAAACTCGGGATGAGAACTAACATGTCAAGCACAATAGATAGATAGATCAATCAGAGCAAATGGAATGGTCAAGCATATGCTCTGGAGAATAGCTGATAGAATATGTCTGCCCCCTTGGGCTCAAAATCGAAATGAGATAGAGGGAATGCAGAAGATGAGAGCAACATGATAAAATCACCAAAAATCATAATCCAAGATGAAAGATAATAGAATAACCATCAAGCAGTGAAAATATGCCCCAGTTTTGACTAGGTTTGACTGAGAAAGATATAGGATAAAGATAAAGTTAAAACCTTAGAAAGATGAAGTGAAGGAAATGAATGAAAGATTAGAAGGTTGAGAGAGATGGAGATGAAGATGCCCCAATGAAGATTGAAGGACCAGGCCTCAAAACGGTCAGCCAACTGCATAGAAGAAGGAGAAATTTTAAAATGCATTTTTGACCATCAAGATGAACTTGAATTTCAATTTCGATCCCAAAAATGGATCTAGGACATTGAAAATTAGCTAGGGGTGCAATTTTCACAAAATTCTAAGATGTTTTGAAAATTAGGTCAAAATGCTATATAAGAGGGTGAAAAGGTCATTTTCAAATTCATTTGTCTTATGTGAGTTTTTGAGAGCTTTGAGAGATCCAAGAGAGACTATGTCTCAACAGGTAGGCATTCCCATTCACACACATCGATTCAAGCGTGATCGGTTCCACAATCGGCATCCTCAGTATGGTGCCCCGATAAGTTTTCATAAAAAGTAGCCGTTTTGAGTAATTTTTTGCATTTAAAGCATGTTTTTTGAATTTTCAAATTATTCTATAGCAAAACATCGTGCGATACTTTTAAATGTATTGCACACCTGTTGTATACTCTACCGTGTGAGACTTCATGGGGCCACAAAGTGTCGCACGGCCGTCCAGGAAATTATCACACGAGCCTGGATGAAATATCGTGCAACCGGGTGCGAACTATTGCACGAAGCAAAAGTATTGCACCACTATACAGAAAGTATCGCACGATATAGTATTAGCAGACAATGCCACACTAGTAATAACAAGAAGTATCGCATGACTTTTAATTTGAGCAATATAACATGTGTAGAGACAATTTTTGCTTTTGAGATTACTTGTACTAATTTTAGACATCCATCGTGACATATTCTGACATTTGGTTTGCGCGTTTATGGCTTGCAAGAGGTTCTGGTTGGCACTCATCATTAGAGCACCGAGGGTGGTTGGGTTGCATTGTGTCTGGGATCTAGATGATCCAGGGAGAGCAGCTTTGTCTCAGACGGGTTTCGACTACTTATTGGAGATGCCCTATATACGGGCAAACCATGGGTTACTGACAACACTAGCAGAGAGGTGGCATAGCGAGCATAACACCTTTCACTTGCCGACTAGAGAGGCCACTATCACACTTGAGGATGTCTGCCAGATCCTTCATGTACTGAGCCATGGAGATGCAATGAACATAATCATGTTTGTTAGAGATGTTCATTAATGTAGTGTTTCCATATGATGAAAACTGACATGATTTTTTGTTGGCACAGGTATACTATGATCAGACTCCCATAGAGGGGAGGCAGGCCATTCAGGACCTCTTCCAGGATGTTACCATCCTAGGTAGACATTCTCAGTTGGGACCATCTGATAGAGGAGTATAGTCAAGACTATCCAGTGCCATGCATCATGTGCTCTATAGTAGCACAGGCTCTGATCACTGACCGAAGTCAGAGAGGGTTCCCACTAGGCTGGGGGGAGATTGGTCACAGACCTGGTGGCATGACCTAGATGGATGGTGTGGGGGGCCAATGATCTTTACAGATATGTATCATTGAGCTGCACGAGATCGTCTACAAGGATGGCTGATCATGGGCATGTAGGGCCATCCTGGCATAGATATGGGTGTGGGAGCACAGTTGTTGTGTGACCACAGGTACAACCTCCAGAGTGAAGGACTCCCTACATATATCGATATACTGGGTTCATCACACAACCGCACAATGGAGACCTCACATATTAAAGGAGGCTATTAGATGAGCTGACGATGTTTGAGTGGAGGCCATATAGGTAGTATGAGCAGTGGAGAGATGATGATCAGGAGCTCGGGTACATGCTATGCAGCCGACCATTACTAGGTAGGCATGCAGAGATTGTGGAGCATTTTGTGATTACCTGAGTATGGAGGCAGTTTGGCAAGCAACAAAGAATGGCAATAGAGACCACTGCATATGGCAGGGTACAGGAGGAGGGAGACACTGGGATGGTTGCCGATGTTGGATTACCAGCAAGCAGTGCAGGAGACAACAGGGTTGCAGCGGGAGCCATGGGACTACCTACCGGACATGGCAGATGTAGGGGCAGATGCGATGTACATAGCAGAGTGTGGAGACATCCATTCTCAAGGTTTATAGTCCCGAATGCACAACCACAAGAATTGGGCAGGGATGGACAGGATGGAGGAGGGGGAGGCGGGAGGAGAGTGGAGTAGGCTAGGGGTCCTGATTAGGTGGCCGCAGATTGTCACACCGACAGGCAGAGGAGGATGACGAGGAGGAGGCAAGACCAGTTTGCAGACGGGTTGAGGTAGGGTAGGAGCAACATGCAACCGAAGGAGGAGAGGATCTCCAGGCTAGGGTCTGGGCTTTAGAGGCCAAGGTGCAATAGTTGTAGACCATGATTGCTATTCGCAATCAGGAGCTTATGGATGCACAGGCTGAGATAGATTGGTGGGAGGAGAGCGGCATGAGATGAATGTCACGAAGATACGAAGGGAGGCAGGATAGGTGGCATACTACCATGAATTGTACATAGCAGCCATGCCTGAGGATCAGCGATTGCCACTCTACTATGAGAGGGCAAGGAGGTCGGACCATGTCGAGCTGACAGGATGGGACCACCAGCTCCACTAGCACCTCCTACACATGAGGGGGCGAGCCAGTCCTAGGTTAGGGTTTTG